>JARJDW010011977.1:0-22577 GCA_030264715.1 Adinopsis sp. GC000173
ATGTATTTTATTGCTTATAATAATCAGTATAAGAGTGGTTTTCAACATGTGGGGCGGGTAATCATAAAATACACAGTTTTCGAAATAAAAATAACATTTTTTAATTAATTTCATTTGAATATTTTAAAGTTTTATGCTTTATGAAATATTCTACAATATTTACATCTATCTTTTTTATTTATTTCATGTAATTGTCTTTTTAGAAGGGTGTACAATCATAAAACAGACAGTTGTCGAAATAAAATTAAAATACGTTAGTAACCGCAGTTACATTCAAGAAATATTTGCAAAATAAATTCATTTCGGATATCGTAATTATCTTTTTATTTTAGTTAGTTTTAATCTATTGGTATTAAAGTTGTAAAGTTAGTGAAACGATATTGTAATTCATAAATTTGATGACCTTATATATGTGTATATATAGGCTGATATTACGTTATCTTATTAAATAAAAGCGATGGGTATAGTGAATCTTGTTGAATGTATAATAGTCTTGAAGCTCGATAACAAAGTTACTTTAATATTATTATTATATTCTATAATAATAACAATAATCGTAAACGTTGCGACGAATAACAATAATCATAACAATAACCATTTGTAAGACATGTATATGACGCTTGGGAATTTCATTAGTTCAATCACGTTTTGTTGGAAGTTTTCTGTCAAGTCCACATAACACATAATTTACTCAAAATTAAAAACAATTAAATATTATATTATTTACAACTTTTATACTTGAAACTCGCTAATTGCTAAAACTTTCGCTATAAAAAATTATGAATAGCTTTCGAGTGCAAATGATAATGAGCTTTTGTATAAAAAGCACATGAAACTTTTCTTTAATAAATCATTAAATAAAATATAACAAACGTACCTATACATACACATATAATACTTATTAGAAAAGTCAATAAATAATTATACGGTTTTTTTTTTTAAATAATAATAATAAAGAAACACAACAATCAAATTGTGTGCTGCATTAATATTCATGCGCACAAAAAAATGTATTCAAAATTTAAATTACAAGTAATTAGACAAAATTTACATATAAGTAATTACATGTATATTTTAATTATATACCATACATGTTGTATTGATCAGAGTCAGTGTAATAAATTGTATGAATAAAATGCACGTTGAAAAATTAAGAACATCAATCAAATGCAAACTGAACCAATGTTTTAAAAGTATACACACACACACACATTCACATACGAAAAAAAAAGTTTGTATGTATGTATGTATGTATGTTTACCGAACGCGTTGTTATGCACTCATATGCACACATT
This sequence comes from Adinopsis sp. GC000173, assembly GCA_030264715.1. Lineage (NCBI taxonomy): Eukaryota > Metazoa > Arthropoda > Insecta > Coleoptera > Staphylinidae > Adinopsis > Adinopsis sp. GC000173. Next base: position 1,296 of record JARJDW010011977.1, read on the forward strand.
CAATCATTGGAACTAAAGCTTCACTCCGTGTGTTAGTTACATTTTATGCTTATTAAAATCGAAATGCGATAAGAAAAACAAATCATTTTTAGCGTTAATTAAAAATTAATTGATTAATTTCAAATATTTGAATATTTTCTCGCGGTATTAGAGTTATAATTTTGATGTTTTTTAATAAATAACTAATATAACTCTAACTAATCAAAAATTAATATATTGTGTAAATAATGTCTCAGTAAGTATAGTTAAATAGACGGTAATGTTTTAAATAAATCAACAATGCATGATTATAATCTTAACTAATCAACAATCAGATAAATAAATTAAAATAAGGAATGCAGGTTTATTTAAATGATTTTCTGTTCTATCTGATGGTAATTTACTATTTTTATTTAATTTTTTAACAAAATCAAATGCGATAAGACAAACAAATCATTTTAGCTATATTATAACGCATTTAATAAACATTGCTTGATTATAATCTTAACTAATCAGAATAAGGCGAATAAATTAAAACAAAAAAATGTAAGTTTATTTAAATCTTGTTCTGTTCTATCTGATTTTTAAATGTCTTAACAAAATGGAAATAAATTCATTTTTAATTTTGCAAATTGGCACAAAATCATCTAGACAAGATGATGAATTTAATGAATATTCACTATTTTTCAGACTGAAATTGAAATTAAACGAAAAGTGTTGATAAATGATCTCATGAATGATAGTTTGGTAGTATTAAATAGTAATAGAGTAACAGTCAGTAAAAGGTTATAGGAAATTAATAACATATTAATGCAAAATAATTAATGGTTCTATTGTTTTTCTTATCAAAGACGGAAATAATTTGCCAAGATATACATCATTGCAACATTTTTGCCATATAGAACATATTTATTGTTTAAATAATTTATAGTAAATGGCACAAAAGATATAGAAATGTTTAAAACCGGAATATAGTTAAAGCGGAAACGATTTTGAAAAGAGCGGCGAGCATTCGCTGAATCAAATAGAGCGCAAAATATCGCGCATTTTCCACTACTGAAAAATATATAAAAAGAAAAATGCGTTTGTTGTGTACAAACAGCATAGCAGCAGAGATCTTTCTTTCACCGCGCGCGCTCTGCAAAATTAGCTGAAAACAATCAGGTGAAATGCAGGATATATACAATTGATGATATCCATCGTGTCGGCGTTTTCTAAAAAACAAAAAGACGCGGCGCGGCGATTTTCCTTCTTCGCTCGCAAAAAATATCTGCTACTACTCAAACTAGTAGCGTATCTTTAGCATATATTAAGTATGTGCTTATAATTTATACAGTAGGAGAGTGTCTACCGGAAGTTATAAAACAATTTAATAACATATTTAAGTGGTAATGTTGAAATCTAAAACAATGGCGATGTTTGTTTTCAACGGGCAGATGTCCGCGCGCCGTTTAATATTGCTGAATATAATACCCGGTGTATATTACCTAGAATGGATTTATTTACTACGTATTGTTTGTCGGAATAATAAATGACTACTTTATGTGAAAGGATGTTGGATTCAAATTAATTCTATATGATTATAAAACACTTTGTTTCCTAACTTTGTATATATATATAGTATATTGTATATTGCATTTACGCATATGCATAATATAGAAATATAACGGTTCACTTATGAAATAACGCATCCATTCATAAATTTCGTATACGAAGACGCGACTATCTGCTAAAAATCATCAATTTATGCAAGTATTGTATTTATTCTGTAATATCATATTGTAATAATATGCAAATTTACCACAATTTGTTTTGATTGAAGTAGAAAACATATTTGTCTTATGAAATTTAAGCTGAACAAATCGGTTCTGTAATTTTGCTAGATAAGTTTATCAGGTAGTTAAAAACTTTTCCCCAAGACGAAATTCGCTAAACATACGTACTAATATCTTTAATGTGATGTTTCATTTCATCAAGATTTTTTGCTTCTTAAGACAATTTACTACATCCATTCATAAACTTCATATCTTGCTAAAAATCGTCAATTTATGCAAGTATTGCATTTATTCTGCAATATCATATTGTAACAACGCGTAAATTAGCTGCATTTTGAATTGATTGAATAATCATTAATTAAGTGAAAACATATTTGTCTTAAGAAATTTGTTATAATGTAGATTTCAGGGCCTAATTCTGACAAATAAGTTTGGTAGGTTGTGCAAAATTTCTCCAATGACAAAATCAATTCAATTTTATATAAAAAATGTATTTAAAAAGCCAAAAAAAACTAAGAAATAATCACGAAAATATATTTGTCTTAAAAAATTTGTTATGAAGTAGATTTCAGGTCCTAATTCTGATCAAATTCTGATAAGTAAGTTTGCCAGGTTGTGTAAAATTGCTCCAATGACCATATCCATTCAATTTATTTAAAAAAAATGTATTTAAAAAGCCAATAAAACTAAGAAATAATCATAGAAACATGCGTGTCTTAGGAAATTAGTTATAAAGTTGATTTCAGGCCCTAATTCTGATCAAATTCTGGTAAGTAAGTTTGCCAACTTGTCCAAAATTTCTTCAATATTATATTATTTCTCCAAGATCATTAAATTTGATAAAAATTTACTTAATATTTTAAAAATACTTTCAAAATAGCCAAGTTGAAATTGAAATAACTTATCCATTTATAAATTCCATATCTTGCTAAAAATCATCAATTTATGCAAGTATTCATTCTGCAACACGTCGTATTGTATATGTAACAATATGCAAATTAGCACGTTTTTTTGTTGTTGTTTTGATTGAATAATTATTAATTGCCGGCGTAATGAGTTTAGAAAACTTTTTTTTTGTTTTTTTTTCTATTTTCTTATTTTGAATTAGAAACAAAGCATTGCATTATCTCTCTACTACATCGTAAATTAAAATGTAAATTTATTATTTCTATTATGTTAAAAAGTATACCACATTCTATAGCTATATCTATATAGTAGGTATATAAAATATTCTATGATAATTTAAATATTTAATTATAAACTACATTCGACGTACAAATGTTGTTTGCTATTAACATTTCAATAATTACAATAAACATTATAAATGAATTCATTCTTAAAAAAAAGGAGTTGTAGCTAGCTGATAATTATCATTTTAGAAATGTAAAGATACGGGTGCATAACATTACAACAACAGCGAGTTGTGTGTGTATATTTTTATGACTGTAATTTGAAAGAGAGAAAATATATTTAAAACATTATTATATGATGTTTAAATCAGAATAGACAAAAGGATATTATATAGATATTTTTAGTAGCGCTTATTTGTTGAAATAAGCTAATTATAATGATCGCCCTTGTAAAGATGTAGGTAATATTCTATACAATTGTGGTTTTGATGTATTATTGTTTTTAGGCGTATTGACGTACAGGCATTTATATATATTGGTAGGTAATAATAGATAATTTTAACATATTATTTATGCAATTAAAAATAATAGCATAATTAAATTATTGTGTTTCCAAGTGATTTTAAAATATATATATAGTGAGTTATTGTTACATCACAGCAGAGAGGTCAGTACGGGAGAATTTACACATTGTTTTCCTGTAGAGTAAAACACTTCCACAAGGTGTAATTAACGAGCAAAGTTCCGAGTTTATCTAATCTCTGATAAATTAAGACGTTAAGTTTACCTGCCAAAATTTGTTGGATGTAATAAATGTAATTTTATAGAAGCGTGCCTTACACAACAATTTCACAATTAGTTTTATATACAATTACTCATGGGTTTGTTCAATGTAATCATTTGCTACGCTACAAATACAAATACAAATAACAAGTACACGTACCACAAGTACAAGCACAAGCACAAGAGTAAGTAGAGGGGATTCAAAAAATAAACTAAATAAAAATGTTCAATCGTTCAACGATCGAGTTAAGCCGTTCTGCATATTACTATATTATATTGTATAATGTATGTAAATATAAATTTATATTAAAATTAGATCTAAATCGATATAAAAAGCAGTTTATAGAAAAGCCTTTAATATTAAACATTAAAATGTTCGTAGTACATTTTTTATAATATGTAAAAAACCACTTTACAATATAAATGTAAATTTTAATATCAATAAAATAGTCATTTGTATAAAATTTTGTATATATAAACGCATTCATAAATGTATGTGTGAATATTATACATATACTATACAAAAAATAATCATTACTGAAAGTGTTGACAATTTTAATAATTTCTATAATAAACGAAAAATAATAATTACATTTTCCATGAATTATTTATAAACCAACCAGATGTCATTTTATATAGCAAACAAAATCAAAATGATAAATATTTCTGTTGCAATTAGCGCTGAATGTTTTTCATTATTATTGTTCTATATCTATATGTATATACATTTATACAATATATAGTTATGATTATTATTATTGTGATTATTATTATTATTATTACTACTACTACTACAGTATTACACTTTTTTCCCATCACTTTAATTTAATTAACAATATATGTATTTATAAATTCAACTAAACACGAACAATTAATTATTTATCGACACGCATTTAAACACACAACATTTTATTATTAACAACCATAATATTAAATTATTATATTTACTTAGTTTAACTTGTTTTGTACTAGCTGTGTGTTTCTAATTAATTATTTTACAGCATTATCAATAAAACGTTACATTCAAAATTTGAATTATTTGAACTCGGCAACTTGTATTATACTTACTATATAGAGTAAAAATTAATGACTATTTTAATATTTTACTGGAAGCTAAAGAAATGCCTCTGCCAGTGAAATTGCAATCTTTTAAGATATTCATTAATCAATAAAATGCTACTTTAGATTTTTAAATATGCTTGTAAGTAAGCCATTGTTACAATATACAATATATTGCAGGATGGGGAAGTGAAAGATGAATTGCAGTGCAGTAAAGATATTAAGTAAAGTATAAAAAATGTTGTTAATAATAAATATATAGAATAATATGTTTTATTTTGAATTTTATACAAATGTATCTCATTTGAGAAATTGCAATTATTTTTTTAATTTATTTATTTCATGTAATTGCGAATGTTATAAAAAGTATCTATAATATCAACAACAAGTATATAATAATCAGTAAACCAGACAATTGTCGAAATAAAATTAAAAAAATTTATTAAATATTTCATATTTATCAATTATATTGCCCAGTGAAATTGCAATCTTTTAAGATATTCATTAATCAATAAAATGCTATTTTATATTTTTAAATATGCTTGTAACCCATTGTTACAATATGCAGGATGGGGAAGTGAAAGATGAATTGCCGCGCAGTATAAAAAATGTTGTTAATAATAAATATATAGAATATATGTTGGTATAATATGTATGTATAACTAAAATTGAAAAATAATACTTATCCTATAATTAGTTTTCTTTTTAGAGGATATAAATAAATAAGTTATTACAGATAGATTTATATTTACGACATAATGCTATGAATTTTTTATTTTCCTTTTCTCCACGTACCCCTAGGCCGAGACAATAGACGCCATGGAATGGAATTTAAAGTATAATGTAATAATTATAAATATTTTTTTTATTTCGGCGAGATTATTTCAATTTAAGAATGTTAATATTGTATGTACTATATAACCATATGGTAAATAAGTAAAGTAAATTAAGCAAGGAATGTAAAAATTAAGGTATAACGAAAAGAAAGAAAGAAATATAAAGAATAAGTATGGGATATAAATGATTTGTTTTATAAAATTTTGTGTTGTGCATAAAACATGTCTGAATATAATTCGCATCAAGCAAGAGAGCAAAAGCAAATCCCATATTTATTATAGTTAATTACAGATACAAATTATATGGAACATAATAAATTACAAACATAAGTACAATTTAATTATACAGTGCAGTCGTTGGTTTATTTTATTTTTTATAATAAGTTGATTTCCTCACATCCCATTTGTACGCGTAATTAAATTTAATTATATAGATATATACATTTGATAGAATCAAAAAGGAGCTGGAGAATAAAAGTAATTATCGAAGGAAATGATTTTTAGATCAAAATTTCAAGATAGCGCGCGCACATTTTGTATTTTTAAATAACAAACTAGAGCGTTTAAGCAAAACAATATTGAGCAAAATTCCATAAAAATGGACATATTACATACAATATACACATACTCTCGTACTCGTACATATATTTTAATTCATTTTACAGCTTAAGTGCTCGAAGCGGCTATTTGAATTTTAACACTTTGCTCTCTTCATTGTTTTATAAATAACGCAACACTTTTCAAATATGAATTATTATTTAAATGAACATGAAACAGGTGAAAATTAAAAACGCATCACAATGCATTTCGTATATATATATGTATATATATATATAATACCTCACACATACACACATTCCTCATCCAGCAAGCAGATATACATTTAGCCAAACATTAATTTAATTCATTTTATAGTTTTATCGCAAAACTGTATTTTTGTATGATTAATTACATTTTAAAAGTCGGCAAGACGAAGTTGAAAAAAGAAATCCTTCGGTATTATTATCTACATATTGTATATGAAGATGGTTCAAGATGTAAAGCACCTAAGAAACTCAAAATTATAAGAATTTAAAGTGTTTTAGGGAATACGTAACAACAATGATTATTTCTTTACTACTTAGATAAAATTGCTTAATTTTGTTGCATCTTAATTTCAAAATAAGTTGATATAAAATTGTAAAACATCGTCAAAGTATTCAAATTGATCTGGAGTTATACAAATTGTTCTTTTTAAATATAATTTGATGTTTTTCTGTTTCTAATAAATTGTATATGATAAAATATATTTATAAGTAGTATTTAAAAAAATTAGAGACTTTTTTTGATGTTGGACTAGAACCATTTTCAAAATACAGGGTTTATATTTAAAATATTTAAAATTGAATTAAATGTAAAATTAATGTAGGTGTGGCGAGATGTTTTAGATGATTAAAAGTCGCTAGATTTTCTCTGGTATGGTTCAAACGAAATAGATAATGAAATATTAAGCAGCTGAAACCGTGACTAGTTTATATATATATATATATTATAAATTTATTATCTATAAACACATATACACATACATTATATGGATGTGTATATGTATATATATTTTTAGCAAATTGATTTGTTCATTCAATATTAATAATTTTTAAGTGGCGAAGCTGATAGTAGCAACCATCAGATGTACATATTTTCATTAAAAATTAAGACCATGCTAAGTATCTAGCTCTAACATAGACATTTCTGAATTATTTATAACAAACATTATACGCGATTATATTACTGACATTAATTATGAAAAACTACATATAATCTCTATGTAAACACAAATAGCAAGTAATGTTTTAATATTATATTTATATGTGGATGTAACACAATAAACTATTCAAGCAATCGTCATTAATTGTAAATTATGTTGGTTTGCTAACAAGCAGATGTTCATATCAATATATGTCTCTATATGCTATATGTGATATTCTTCAAACTACGTACTTGTACAAATATATTACTCTGCTAGCATAGAGATAGAATGCAACTAACATATATAATATAATACTAGCTTGTATATTTAATAAACATTAATGTTTATGCACGGATATAATTAGTGGCTCAATAACTTTGCTGCCTTAGCCTTAAGTCATCATCTTATTGAACAGTAAGTTTTTCAGGTGCCTGCTGCCTAATGCCACGTTGCGTTGTCTTTTTGAATTAGATTTTTTGAGCCTAATTGCCTGACAGCCATAAATTTCAACTCTCATAAACATAATTGGCATAAACAGCAGTTATTGTCTTTACTAGTTAGATAATATACCTTAATGTATGCACTTAGTTTACATCTAAATTGTTTTTAGTGCGTTGTACAATATATCTACATATAACATACGTATGTTATATGTACAATATATAAAAAAATGATTACATATGTGTGCAAATCGAATGTTTTCATATAATTAAACTTAACAGGCTTTTTATTAATTTATATCTGTCTGGAATATTAAAGAGAGCATCATCAATAATATAGTGCGCACATTATTTATATTGCAAACTAATTAATAAAATTGCAAGAGTTGCACTTACAATTAGAGAAATAATAAATTATACGATATAAGTTAAGCTAATATTTTATATAATAATAGTTTAGTTTAATTAGTGTAGAGAGTTGTTGCAGATTTTCTTGCGCATTTAAAAATATCGTGCATTAATGGTAAGAAGCTTATGTTGCATAAATAATAAAATAGCAGCAATCTAATTAATTTTATGTTGTAAAATACAACAGTTTAGAATGAAGACATTTATAACAAAAATATTTACGTATTATTAATTGGTACGCCAATATGGCTTTAATTACACATATTTGGTCATTGATCGTAAAAACGCGCTTTTCATTCGTCACAAATTACAAATTACGTGTCAGTGTTTAGTTTATCGGTCTATACAGCGTAGTTTAACCGTGGTTAACATAATGGTATACAAATCGTACACATTTTGTGTTGATGATTGCAACAAAGTTAAACCCGTTCCTTTTTCAATTGAATCAAAACAAAAATTGATTTGATGACTCTATGGGGCTAGCTAGCTAACTAACAGCATTTACATATATTGGAAATTATGACAAGATCAATGTACTTGTATATGATGTGTGGTTGGTTATGTACAATATATGTTTATGCGATGATTGTATTATAGTATAAACGCTAAGTAACATTATCTGATAAAGCAGATCGCTAATTTTCGTAATTAAAAGCGACTAATTAATGGCATGCCAAATTTGGTAGGTAGGTACTCTCTCTGCGCTTAAAATGCGTTTTTGTTAATGGTAATATATATATGTATATATATAGTATGTTATATGTTGTATGTTTTTCAAGTGCTTTGTCACACACGCGCGCGCGTTTTGCCTGTTTATAGTGCGAGCACTGACACCTGTTATTTTCAATTTTCAACTGTTATTTCACGGCTGTGATTGTGGAATGCAAAATTACATGAATGGTTTGATTAATTGTTTTTGTTTATCATCATAATTACACCTATTTGTAGTATTTTGAATTGTTTTCAACGATTGCCGCATTTAATATCTATCTATTGATGATATCTCTATATCAAACAATTGGAAATTTTTGCATAAATAAAGAATATTTCCAATATATTTTTATCAAATTAGTTTTATATTATGTACATAATTATTGTTTGAAACCAAAATGGTATCATTAATTTACCATCACCATCATCAACGTCGTAATCTTCGTTTTATATTATATAATAGATAATATTTTTGTATAAATTGTTATACTAAACAAAATGCTTTAATTAAATTATCATATGTTAGCGCAAATAAAATGAAACAATTTAAATTTAGCTTATAACTATAAAGAATTTATTTAGTCGCTATACAAATTATTATGAAAGCAAAATGGTACCATTAATTTATTTAATTATCCCTGGTCATCATCACCATCATCGTGTCTTGGTTTTATATAATGGTAAATAGAAATAATTTTTTAATAATTTTTTTAATATTAGCTTGTAAATATTTATGTATAAATTGTAATACTAAACAAAATGCTTTAATTAAATTATCATATGTTAGCGCAAACATACAATGGAACAATTTAAATTTAGCTTATAAATATAAAGAATTTATTTAGTCGCTATACTAATTATTATGAAAGCAAAATGGTATCATTAATTTATTTAATTATCCCTTGTCATCATCACCATCATCATCATCATCGTGAAGATAATAATTTTTTAATATTCGCCTCTATTCTCGCTTGTAAATATATTCAAGTTGTTATATTATAACTAAACGCTCTAATTAAATTTTCATATGTTATTGAAAATACAATAGATGTGAATGCGATGATAACATTCCAACATTTAACATCCAACAAATAGGCTAGCACCTTATCGGCGTGCCCAAATCTAAACTACCGCATGATAAATTTAGTATTATATGTAAATTTTTTTCCAGTTTGGCTTAATTAGAATTTATAAATTTCATATATTTTTTAATGTTTATATACGTGGTATAATATTAAATTAAACGTATGCATGATGAGGACATTAACTTCCCCCTGGAGTCCTGCGGTCGGTCCCGGAACCATAGATCTGACACCGGAAATGCTGACATTGTCCTGTTATCGACATCCACTGCTGTTGGTTTTCGCCAATGGCATGCCGTAATTACATCAATGCAGAAGATGACTTATATAGTATACATACGTATGCATGTGTAAAACAGTTTTGGCTCTCGCTCCGGCCTCCCTAACAATAGGTAAAGGTGAAGCGAGATGAAACAACAAAAGCCATTGCAGTGAATCTCCCGGAATTTAGCAAAACCCGGTCAGTACACATTAATCATATAATATTGACGTTAATTAGTTATGGTGACATGATGTGTGTATTTATATAATTATTATATTGTATTCGCAACGCCATATATCCATAATAATTTAATTAAGGCAATATAATATTCAATTAAATGTATGCGAATATACTATATATACCTACATACGAATAAAACCTAATTGTGCTATAGCAGTACTCGTGCGCATATTTATTTATTCACCACGCAAATACTACAATCTGACGTTTTTTTTTGCTTTACGAAAGATGATGTATCAAAAACCAGATATGTTTATTTAAAATTTTGTTCAAATTACCACTCCCATAAACAACCAATTTTATTTCACATCTCGTATTTATTTATCCAAAAAACTAAACTAAGTTAAGAGCGCGGGCAAAATTCCACATAAAAAATGGCATGTACGTTTACACACATGTAAATGGTGTTAGTTTTATGAGAGGAAATGAGTAAAAGGTTTATTTCGATGCGTGTTAATGAACATTAAAATATTGATTAATCTTTCATCTATATGTAACCAATATGAGTTTTAACCCTTTTCCATTTTATTGGGTACCAATGTGTACCAGCAGCGCAACGACGCTAGATTAAATCTCCTCACATTCAACCACACCGCACTAATAACATACATATCATATGGTAATTATTAGATCAAAATAAAGCGCGCGCGCGGCGCTCGTAAAAACTATTTTAATTTCTCAAATGCAATCAAAATAAATATAGAAAGCGTTAGTCTATACTATAATACATACAATAATACTATTCCCGCGCGCTATCACATAATATGTTTCCTATTAACATTTGAATATGCATGTCTAAACTTTAGCTTTTCTCACTTACACACATTTAACAACATTAGCTTATCCGTGGTAATTTTTTTTAATACACATTTTTGATTTAGATTTCACAACAGATGATAAAACGTGTACCAAAGATCACAAAACTTGCGGAATATATAAGACATATCTTAGATTTTTAGTAATTGTTTTCAAAATAACATTTATTATTTGATTGCAAAGCTAGACTTAAAAATATTCATAGTTGAAATAACAGAAAAAACATTTTTCGCGTCATCAAACAAGCTCTTATATAAATTATTATACTAAAATTTATTCCAATCTGAAGATGTGTTCATTTTGTAGTAGTTTAAAGCTAAACTGGACATGTTTTTATTAATTCAGAGCAAAAGACGCATGAAATTTAGACAATTTTTGTTAAAGAAAAAAAAAGTCTTACAGCCCGTAAAATGTAGTTATTATATTCACTTTTAATATATATTGCTGTTTTTTCTGATCTTATATGAATTATTATGCTAAAATTTGTTTCAATTAAAATATATTTTATTAAAGATCAAGATGTGTTCATTTTATAGACGTTTAAAACCTAATGTGTTAGTTTGTAAAACTACGTAAATTTTAAATCATGAACTGGCCATGTTAATATATTTTGCTGTATTACCTCTCGAAAAGATTCATTTTCTGACTTCTACCTCTAACTTTTCGACATTGAATTAACGAAACACAATCAAGTGACACAAATCTGGTGAACAAAATTGTATTGGCAATTTTTAAAACAGAGAGATGTTATCAATCTAAAAAATCTCCAAACTAATTATACTACCTAATATAATTTTCATGCATCACGACTACTATTAAGTAAATCATCAACATGACTGCGTTTCGTGTCCAATATATAAATTGCAAATGACCAAGTTGTTTATTAATAAATATTAAATACATATATTGATTGATAACATCGAAAAATGTAGTTTTGTAAACTGCTACACACACCTACCGAATAATGTATAACAAATGATAATTATTAATACCATATAAAGTAAAAGCTGGCCATTCAATGCAGATGATGCAGAAATTAAAAATTAACTGATTGGAAACTACCTAAACATATTCACTCATTTATATTTTATATATACATTCGTTTATTATGATTATTATTATTATTATTGAATAAATGATAAATGAAGAACGTCCCTATTAAATTTTAAGACCATTCACACATAAAAAAAGCACACTGTCGATTAGATCAGTCATAAATACATGTGCCCTTAATGGCGTGTTGCAGATTGTATCTGCGAGGAATTGGCGAAACGCAAACGACGAATGCAATCAATTTTATGATTGTTAAGAAGAGAAACATGTGCTTATAATTTTAATTACCGCTGATGATAATTTTTCAATCACATTCATAATATATTAAGATTTCGTGGAAGCGCAATAAAAGAGCGCTCTCTTTACTTTGTATGTAGTAATAGACTTTCAATTAGCTATAGAAGAGATAAAATTGAATTGAGTAATTTTTTGGAATAGCAGCAACTCTACAACAACAATAACGAAAACAAAAAAATGTGTGTAGAGATATGCACAGTTGAGTTTAATTCATTTGGGGTACATTTTAATACATTTTAATGTCATACAAATTTATACAATTTACAAAACGAATACAGTTTTAACGCTGAAACGATTAAAATGCATTATTCGATGTTGATTTCCAACTGTTGAAATCCAATTTGGATATATTCAATTTTTTTTAAGTGTGCTTATCTTTCTCCACCCGAAAAAACTCCACGGTTTTGGTTGATGTAATAACAACATTGTTGTTGTTGTTGTTGTTGTTGTTAGTGATGTAAGTGTTTGTGATTTAAAAAACATTTTTTTTATATAAATTATTTTTTTAGAAAGAAACTCTCTTGTTAAAAGTTTGCGCGCTTGATCGTAGTAAAGTTTTTCATAACATCCGTTTGAAAGTGTTCAGCATCGATTTTAATTAGAAACGAATTTGATTAACTAGATCAATCAAGCTGTTGATTTATTAATAAAAAAATGTTAATTTTGTTCATCGTAGAAAAGTTTTGTAAGCAAAACCTAATTTCATAAATTTCAATAAAAATGAACGACAACTACGACGAGGCGCAAGCAAGGAGGAGAAGAAGAAAAAATTAATTTGTTGCAAGAATTAAAAACGCGATTGAGTAGAATTTTTTTTATTCGTTCAAGTATAAGAAAAGAATTTAGATTAAAATTGAAAATGTATGGAAAATATAATTTAATATTTGAATTAAAATTGTAAAGTCTGGAACAAATCCAATAAGGCAAGAAAAGTTTTCTCTACTTTCCGAAAAGCTTTTTCATAAATATGCATAGAAACACATTATCATATTATTAAAGAAAACAAAATATAAAGTAGCCTAAATTGTAGGTATTTTTATTCAGAAACATACATTTCAACGTCAATTACCATCTTTTCTTTTCGTTTTCCAGTTTTTGGCAAGTTGTGATCTATATACGAAACACACGTTTCGCAAAAGAGATACACACACATACATACATACATACATACAAACATACGTATGTATGTACAGTGGAGGAGTAGTATACGCGGTGTGGTGGAAGCAGCGTTCTGGTGGGCAATTTAAATAATTGAATACATGAATCTCTGATAAGCCACGAATGCATACTGCATGAAGCAAATTTGATAATAAATAAAAATAAATAACGTCAATACGAGGACGAAATTCCATAAATATTTATATTTATTAAATGTAATATATAGGCAGAATGCGCGTGAATTTCGAACATCAAAAAAGAAACTTGTGCAGAAATTGCCGTAGAATTTGAAATTTACGAGGCCATTTTGTTTACATATTACATTGTTTATAATAGATATTTTACTATCGATAAACTTGGCCATTAAAATTTAATAGATTCCTGCTTCAATATACGCCATAGCGCACTTATACTACACAGTTTACAATTTTTATTCTGTGCAAACTAAACAACAAAAATTATACTGCCCTCCAGCTTATAAAATCCAAATAAATAAAATTTAAAAACTTACTTATTTTTGCCGATTCGTGGCAATAAAATATACTACGATGGTGGAATGGTAGAATGGAATTGCATAAAAAATATTGTAGCAGAAAACTCACCTGAAACAGAAAAAATACATACAAATTTAGATAATTGAATATGTATACTCTGGTATACTGACATGTATAAAAAGGATAAATGAAAAGAGGTGTAAAATATCAATGTCCGGCGGCTTATGTGAAAGCGAAAAGCCAAAACTAAGGGGTTGAAACTCCCCCGGAGCGTCCGACGGCACAATTAACAGCAGCAAGCAGCAGCAGCACAACCTACAATCTCTACCCATACTAATTAAAACATTTACAAACAGGATTTTTGGGATTGTTTGGGTATCTCCTAAGTGCACCTTTAACCCTTTTCACCAAATGAAAAGCGCTCCGGCTGAATGCATTAATGAAAATCAAGTTGGTGGAAAAAATGTGTGAAATTATGCGTTTAAAGGAATTGAATAAGAGAGTGGTGTGGCATGCCACGGTATAAAGGAGCGACGAGAGAAAGAAGATGAGAGAGGGAAAAAAAGAAGAGTAGTAGATATATAAGTATATAAAAAATGAAGAGATGTAATAATATGCGCTGATGGTTCGAAGGAAGGAAGGAAGAAGCGTAGGATTTAATTGCGGCGATCCTTGCAATTGGGTATAAACGCAATGATAGATCGTTGAGATGCCGTCTGGATCCGTGCGATGCTTAATTACTGCCCGTCTTGGATTACTGAGAAATTAATTTCTCTAGAGATGCAAAGGGATGGAAAACGATGCAAACGGGGTGGTGGTGGAGAGGACGACAAAATAGAGGAGCTGCTCGCTCCTCGCCGCTGCCGCCGCCGCCGCCGCCAAGCATTTCTCTATATAATATATTAAATATTGCATTATATTAAATTTTCCATCTGGATGTTTCCCCCGGTATATAATCCAACATCGTGTACGCCCGAGCTATTGAAAGTTTTAGTTTCGAAACTGGCGAAGAGAAAGAGAGCGAAGATTCATTCTGGAAGTTGTTAGGAAGCATTTATAATATCCTAAGATAATGGATATCGCTAATGCCGTGTATATAGAAAATCTTATTGTTTCGAGAGCGGCCAAGCTAACACTAATGGCGGGGTAATTTACAATGCACATACATCACTTATAAACTTTACCGATGTTGCCACCTTAACATTTGCTGCAGAAAATGATTTAAAGCCTCATTTACGGTCTAACTTTAAAATATCATCAATTAAGCTTAAAATTACACTAGACAACAGATATGGAAAGTTGTATGAATCTTTTTTTTCTTTTTCAATACAAGATTTATTGCAAACGCTTTGTTTTTCCTGCACTCTTGACTTGTAACATATATAACTTAAATAAATTAGCAAACGTATAATGTTTGCAATTGTAATAACTCATCAGCTGATGAGATTTCTGTAAAAGGGTTGCTTGCTGGCTGCTGCTCGTTTTTCTGTTATATTTGTTATTGCTATGGGATGGGATGGAGATAACAAAGTGAAAGGAATGAGTGCGTCATATCGATCGTAAAACTCTCCTAACAGTCTGGCCTCACACGAAATTATATAGTCTGGAAAATTGATGTCCGCCGATTTCATTTTCAGTCGATTTCACTGCCGCATTGAAATGTGTCGGGAATATAATTCCGGGTCGA
The DNA here is from genome assembly GCA_030264715.1 of Adinopsis sp. GC000173. Lineage (NCBI taxonomy): Eukaryota > Metazoa > Arthropoda > Insecta > Coleoptera > Staphylinidae > Adinopsis > Adinopsis sp. GC000173. The sequence continues at coordinate 17,232 of JARJDW010011977.1, forward strand.
ATAATTGAGTGAAATTCAAATTAAGCCATGTTCGTTGGACCACACGTGCAAGGTCCACCACTCCACTCCACATCTCTCGATTTCGAATCCTTCCGATTTTCGATTGCACTCTTGTGGAAACTATTCATAGTTAATCCCTATTAAAATTTATTCTCGCGTCGAGAAAATGCCTCTGTCTCTTTTTTATCACCAATCTTCAAACACATGACTAGTAATATCAACATCCTTTATGTTTTTTCTTTTTAGTTAATTCATTGTCGCCAAAATATTTTCAACTCTTACGTAGGTAATACTCCTATACATATTATTTTTAATATCAATGTTCTTTTGTGCATTATATTTGTCTTTTAGTTTATTATTCACTGTCGCCAAATATTGCCAACTCTTCAATCTTCAACGTAGTATATATTCCTACAGATTATTTTTAATATCAATGTTCTTTTGTGCATATTTGTCTTTTATAATACTTTTCGCTTTCAAACAACAAAAACTATTCTTAGTTCATCCCTAATTTAAAGTTTATTCACTGTCGTCAAAATATTTCCAACTCTTTTTATTAATCTTCAAAGTAGTAGGTAATATTTTTTGTTATAATTTTTCGTTAATCCCTATTAAAGTCTATTCACGTACTTTAATACCGACCACCTTTTGTGCATTTTTGTTTTTTTTGCGTTCAAACAAACAATTTCTTAGTTAATCGCTAATTAAAGTCTATTCACTGTCGCCAAATATTCCTACATATGACTTTTAACATCAATATTCTTAGTTTATGCACTGTCGCCAAAAAATATCCCCAACAACTCTTTTCATCATCAATCTTCAACGTAGAAGTAGGCAATATGATCGTACATATGACTTTTAATATCCAACATCCCTTTTGTGTATGTTTGTTTTTTACTGTTTCGCGTTCGGACAAAAAAACTAGAAAAAAAAAATGTTTTCTAAGAGCGCAAAAAGCGGCAAAGAAGATAGGTATGTACATACCTCTACGCCTTTGATACATATTTCATTCTCTATTAATAATGTATAGTGCAATATATGTCCTGTTTATGACGCGCGAAGTGCATATTTTTGCATTGAAGTTGTCGTTTTGAAACATGAATCATACATGTTCAATACAGTTCGACACTTTGATAATGAAGCGGCGCTCTTTTTTGCTCTATACTACCCAGGCTTTTTTTCCTATGATATGTGCTCCATTTTTTATCACGTTTGACTATGGTATTACGTTTACATATGTATGTCCATGCGCTTTGCATGTTTGTTTCAGATTTATGTATTTGATGCGACAACGGGATATGTAAACACGTTCTAAATTATTCTTTGAGCAACACACACACATACATAGACACACATTTGTATATGTATATATATATATAAAAAAAAGAAATAATTTTAATATCGATACGCGTCACTGAACGCGAAATCAATGTTTATGCGTCTGATGCATCTATTTTTTTCTGCTTGTTTGTGAAAGAGGTGTATGCGAAATTATTAGAGAGCAGAGCAAAAAAAAATTGCATACGAGGTGAAAGAATGAGGGGTTGGTGTAGGATAAGGATAAAGTTTGTGCGAGATTTCAAGTAGTAACAGATGTTTTCTGTAATCTGCACAACATCAAAGCGAAAGAGTACGGCATCCTACGGCGCCGGGACGCTTGTGACGTTCGCGACGAGACGCAAGGCAGGTCAGTAACAAAGCGGCGCCGCGTGCCAATGTCTTTACACTTAAAAGTACACAAGGCACTTACTCTAGATGGTTTTAATATCGATTTTTCAGTGTGTGCATGTGCAAAAACGTTTCTTTTTGCAATATAAAACGCACTTAAAATATATCCAAAACGTGATCAGATTTTTTAATAAGAAAATAGTTAGTCAAGTTTCTTCTTCGTTCGTTCGTTCGTTCGTTTCGTTTTCTTTTTTATTTTATATATTTTTTTCTTCATTGTTTAATGTAGAGTCGTCGAACGAACGAATAGCAAGCAAAAAAAATTTATACTTATAGATATATTGTATATATATATAAAAGAAAATGGGTTTCTCAATAATTTTTATTTGCTTTAAAAGTTTTCTGAGCAAACATAGAAAGCACTATCGAAATTAAGTATATACGAAAGATACGTAAGAAATAGACAAACTCTGTTTAATATTTATTTCACATTTATCAAATTGAACGCTCCTATAGGGAATTGAACTCCGTTCGGTACGCTACGTATAAATTTGTATTCTATATTTTAAATTAGAATATATACGCAGACGAGGGCACATATTTCATGTAAAAATGTATCTTGGAAAGTTTCGAGATGTACTAGCATTTCAAAATTTGCATATTATGTAGAAACTTGCAAATAACTATCTAAAAATACTAGAAAAAGAAAAAACCGATATGTTCCTTAAGTTTTTTTTTTCGAAGAGAGTTTTTGAGAAGGGGGAGAAATGCGAGGCAGTCGAGGGAAACATTAGAGCTGTTAGTTCTTGAATAATATTAGACCGATTACGAAAAAATAATGCCGCTGCTTGGCTGGCTTGATTGTGTATATGAAAAACTCATCGTCGCTCATTTAAGTTTTCCTTCACATTGTTTCATTTTCAGTAATGTATATATATATAAAGTATAGAGAGAGAGAAAGAGAGTAAGGAGCATCTGTGTGCAGACTTTATTTAGATAACTCAACAAAACAATTAAAACATTAACGAGCTTCTAACTGCAAGTTTAACGACTCGTTCCAAAAGGTGTCTTTCTCATATATACAACAAGATAAGTAGTAATGTCGTAAGGTATAACAAATAAATTATACATACTGTCAACAACAATAAATTAACTGAACAAATAAATTACTTTGTGCTTTAAAGACATATTAATGATCTACATCTACACAATCTCTCGAAAATGCTGAAAACAAATTATGTAATGCTGCACAGAGCACAGAAGAGAAAAATAGTCCGTCCGGCCAGCGAGAGACAGAGAGACAGAGAGAAGAGGAAATGGAACGTAATGTGATGTTTATGTTTAATTATATTGGTTTGAAAAAGCAGAATATATAAGAAAGATATCCAATGCAGCAGTGCAATAATAACGCGCTTCAATAAATATATATATATAAATTTTTGTTTATGTAAATGTAATTTATAGTTCATCTCTGCCTAAATTACATTTGCATGCTGGAAAATATGCTCTAATTTCATCATGTAATGTTGATTGCAATGATTATATATGTGGTAGAGATAGAAATAATATTAGTTTAATAAATAATGTTTTATGAATGATTTATCATTTAAATTAAACTCACTTTCCTCGTTTATTATTTGTTGGTGGTTTCATTTCAAAACTTGTAATACAGCTTTGATAATTTTATCTCAAGCTATATACTATACTACACGTTTTCTTGTGATAAATGGTAAAATTCACTTTGCAATCGTGATTTATTATTAAACAATAAATTTTCTTATATTTGAATGCACATAAAATTTTTTTCCAATTACACGAAAATGTATCAGATTTCTAATTACAATCCGCAGCGAACAAATATGCAAAAAATACAACATAAAAAATTGTTTCTATTAGAAATCGTTTATCGAATATTTATTTGAAATAAAAAAAAAATGCAATAAAATTTTTGTTTGTCGATATTTAAAAACTAAGCGATATACGACATATTGTAAAAAAACTATCAAATAATAATCAAGTACATTGCAATATTGCGGATTTCCCTTCATAAATCGTTTCTATTTTCAAATATGCATCCTTTATAGGAAATTAAATTTCATTTATATTGAATCTCTCCACGCATTTTGTATTTTTTTATCAAATATGCATGCGCGCATAAAAACTAAAAAATATTAATTTAAAAAAAGCCGTTCGTTCGTTTCGTTCGTTCCACGAGAGATCGATGCACGAATGTGATATGTGTGATAAAATAAGTCTAATTTATTCACTGCATCTGCTGATGCGCTAGTGCTGCTAGTGCTGCTAGTGCTGCTAGTGCTGGTGCATCCATTCAATCAAGATCGATTCTTCAAACAGCTAGCCAGCCAGCACACTACTAATTAGATATCTATAAAATTAAATAATTAAATGTGTGAATAAATAAAAGCGTAGGTGTATAAGCAAGTAATAACGTTGATTGTATTTAAATATGTACGAGCAATAAAAGCAAAATTTCAAAGTAGAATTTGTTAAAACGTCTTCCCGTAAAATAGGGTACACCGTATAAAATATACCATTTTCTCCACCCATCTTAGTTACAAAACCACCTTTATCCTAATTTTATTTATGCGCACATGGAAAGTTAAGTAACCTCATCACGTCGGAAAATTAACGACACACCATAAATCACAAGAATACGGACCTGGAAACGTAACAGCCCCCCTATTTAATAATGCAATCGTTGGGCTTTAGACTCATACAAGTTTTATCAGTACGCAGATAGATGTATATATTATACATAGGTGATGTAAACAGGGTAGGTAGTGTGGGAGGAGGAGGTTGCGCGCAAAGTGGAACGGGAGAGTATACTTGCAGAAACGCACTCTGTATTATAAACTAAGAGTGGAGAGAATGTTTGAATTACATGTCTGTATGAAAAAACAAAATACGCTACAACAACAACAAGAACAACAACAACAACACGGCAAAGAATCTGGCACTTCAATTACTAACTTTTCATTCATCCGCACAAAAAACAAAAACTTTTAAGATTAATTACACGAAAAAAAATAATTAAACCAATTCACACTGCATAATAATAAAAAATTATCTAATCTAATAGGTAATTAGTTTTCATACAGAATAGAATCTCTTTCTTTGTAGTATTCATTTTTTTTCTTCTATTAAATAATAAATTTCAATTCAGGAAACTTATTATTAATCATTACAACGTTTATCTGGTATAAAAATCTATTTTGTGTTAAGTATATGTAAAATCCTTTCAACGATAACATGTATAATAATTAATAACGACTTAAAATAATTAAAAAGGAGTCGTACGATTAAAATTTTGTTAAACATATGTATATATGTGAGCAGTAACATGAGAAATCAACGCAGATGTTCGTTTAATCTTCATCGTTCCTGTTTTTTTTTCACAATGCAATGATTTATAAAGAAGCAGTTTAATATGAAAATTTGATTTCTATCATTAAGGAATTGTTGATGTATGTATGTATGTGGTACAGAAGTAAAATTTATGATTGAATTGATTGAACGTGCAGATTCATTAAAATATTTTTGATTAAAATCACATGAAATGAGTATATGGAGATAATTTAAAACTGATAGGGCCGATTAGGTGTTATAAGCATTGAAAGTTTTTTTTTATTTTGAATAATTTGTAGTAGCAATGGCAAG
>JARJDW010011983.1:0-20274 GCA_030264715.1 Adinopsis sp. GC000173
AAAAACTGGTGCTCACTGGTATTGACTGGTGCTCACTGGTGCTCACTGGTGCTCACTGATGCTCACTGGTATTGACTGGTGCTCACTGGTGCTCATTTTTATCAATAATTAAATAAACTATCATCTAATACATTAAGCAAATTATGACAAAAACCTCAAACTACGCATAACTAAAACGTATTTTATTTACTGCTTTTGTAAACATATTTTATACATCTAACAATTCTTTAAACGTCCACTTTTCAAATACATAAGTAATGATGGATTTAATTACATTTTCAGCAACTCCATTAAACGTTGGTCCGCCCACGGCAAAGAAGTCAAGTACATTTTCATTTATCAATTCATTTACATGCTTTGATAATTCAGGATTTCCATTTACTATGTTCTCCGCGAAAATTGCAAGTTTCTTCGGAATAATATTAACGTGCAATTCCTTCAGGGTCAAGTGAACTTTTTCATTTTTAATGGTTCTATCACATTTCACATTGATCTTCGCATCAACATCATCTAAAAAATAAAATAATGCATAATGTTATAATGAAATTATTATTTTCGCGAAATGTGCTTCATTCATTTTCAAATAGTACATTGGTTAACAAACTCTTTACTTATCAAAGTTTTTGGTTTTGTGTTGAGGTTTTTTAACCCGATTAATCAGCTTTTGTTTTAAGCTCTTTTTTAACTTTGTTAACAAACGTAGCTTTGGTTAGCGAACTTTTTTGGTCTGCATATGATAAGATTTATACTTAATATATCGTCAATTCTCAAATTCGATTAACAAATTTGTTTTTTTGCCGTCTTAAGTTTGTTAACCGAAGAACCACTGTACAATTGTGTAAAAAAAAACAACTCACCGTATTGAAATTTAACTACTCCAAATCCATCAAGTTTTAATCCCAACATTTCTCCAAACGCGACATAATTGCTAACCATTGATACATTTTTCAAATTCAACGTTACATTTAAGCTTAAATTTGTCGGATCCACTTCCATATCAATAATGTTAAAATTGTATGTATTGTAAACATTCACATCAGTGAACGTTGAATTTAATTGGGGCGTTCCATGTCGAAACGATGTAATAAATAATGGATCTAATGTCGGTATTTTGAAACGGCGAATGCCCGATTTTAGATACGGACGAAGCGATTCCATACTATCTTTGAGACAACTTTTCAGATTTGGATCGCTAATTTGGCATGTTTTTACAAACGGCGCTAAAACATTTATTTTACATTATTCAATTACTATTTTAAAGGATATTGATGTAAATACTCACGTAGTTTTTCCGAACTGCCGAAGTTTAGCAAAATTGAGAGGAAGAGCAAACTTAAGAAATATCGCAACATGTCTACTTTTTTTACTGACAAAATTGAAAGATTCTGCTTGTTTATATACTCAACAAAGTTCGGTGATAAAAGACCAGTTTTTATAAATATTTGAAAAAATATTTATAAATAGTGGTTCAAGGTTAAATTTTGCCATAAATTGATCCAGTCTATTAACAATGTTGTCCTAGATGCCATGAAATAAATTAAAAAAATTCAAGAGTTTTTAGATCAATCGATAGAACAACGTCTATCCAGTTTAGGGGTTTTGAATTCAAATCCGACCGTAGTCGACAAATGTTTTCGTTTAAAACAATTTATTAATTGCAAAATATTTGCATATTTGTAATGACTTGGTGATGCATGGGGTTAATGCCATTTTATAGACATTATATTAAAGCAATAACAGCGGTTTTTTGCTACAACTATGGTTTTTCAAGATATTCTGCTATATTTGCAGAATCTATTTCTTTGTTTGAAGCACGAAATTTGATAAATTTAAATAATATTTTTAATAGGTAGGTACTTAGGGCCTACAGGTTTTTATAGTAAATAAGTTAGAGACGAAGTTGTCAATAATATTGGTCAGGCTATGAATATGAGTTAATCTAACAAAAAGTCAATTCAGAGACAAATATTTTTATATTATTTGTCCAAATTTTTCGAAATAAATAATTGCAATGAGTATAGTTTGTAATTTTTTTTTACAGGTTTAGCAGCTTCCATCCATTTCAATCATTACTTTGGAAACAGTTCATCAAATAAGCATGTATCTTTTGAACCCACAACCACATATATCATATACCCACAATATCGCATCGATCAGTAACGTATTTAGCATTTAAGGGCCCTGAGGCTGAGCTGGCTCCAGGTGGTAGGCAAGCAATGCATTGTATCATGGTGTTGTGCCTAAAGGCCGCCGCTTTTAGTGGTATCCGATTAGATTGTGTCGTCTATTGATGACTGTCGCAGTTTCAAAAAGATAAACCGCGACAAAATTTGTCTAAATTATCTCATTTCATTACAATATATTGAAGAGTATCAATTACTTTATATAAATACGTATAAATAAGTAATCGACGAATTAGCAAAAAGGCAATGCAGAAATAAATATTTTTATTAATGTTTCCTTATAGAGAAGTATAATAAATAAAGTTACANTTTACTTTGGGAAAAGTTCATCCATCGTCCACTTCTCAAACACATATGAAATGCTAGATTTTAAAGCTTCTTGTGCAACCACTTCAAGGCTTGACTTTCCAATCTGGAAAAACAGTTGATCGTTATCATTAACTACTTGCATGGCCGATTGCGAAAGCTCTGGACTGCCATCAATCACATTATCAGCAATGATAAACATTTGTTTTGGCGCTATATCCACTTTAACGTCTTTTACTTGTAGGTATGTTTTATTTCCTTTCTTAATTCTATCGCATTTAAGATCGATTGTAGCCGAAATGTCCACTAAAAATAATAAATAGTACGAATTATTGTAGAATGTGCTAAGAAGTTTTCAGTTGATACTGCCTTGGCATATAATAGTCTACTAAAAATAGAATAATTGATACTTACTAAACGATATTGTTGATTTTCCAAATCCATTAACGTATAAAATTATAACTCTTCCATTTACTGAAAAATCGGAGTCCATCGCCACTTTTTCCAAATTTATTTTTGCACTGAATGTTAAATCGTCCGGATCAGCTTTCATTTCGACAATTTGAAAGTTATGCAAACCAGAAACGTGCACATCAGTTAAATTTCCATCGTAGAGACCTTCTTTCTGTATTCTTATCAAAGGTAGTACATATGGATCGATTGGCACTATGTTAAAACTAGGAATGCCCGTTCTTAAATGCGGCTTCAGCAATTCAATGTTCTCTTTAAGACACGTTCCAACTTCTGGATCACTTATATGGCATCTTTTTACAAATGCAGCTTTAAACCATAATCGTAATGTAAGTTAAGAAAAAAGTATTAAATACGTACGACTACTTACGAAGTTGTTTCGAATCAGCAATGTTTATAATTGCAATGAACACAACCCTATATAACAACGTCTTGGAACACAACATACTGTAGAAGTTGACTGAACTGATATACTTAAGAAAATTTTGTGATTGCTTTATTTATATAAGCTTGGATGACAGTTTATTTAAACCAGTTTTTTACCCAAATATAAGATTTAAACAGTTAGATTATTTGCAAATTTGGGTTAATTATTAACATGCCAATATCATTTGCCTACTTCTAAGTGAATAAATGTATTTTAAACAGTGAGATTTATTAATAATTTCTCTTTTGTTTGTAGAATTAAATATTCATCTAAATAGACCATTCTGCATTCCAAAAAAAAAATTAAATTAACATGTATCTTTTAAACCCACAACAACTTGTATCCATAACCACCCACAATATCGTATCGACCAGTGACGCATTTAGCATTTAGAGGGATTGAGCCAGAGCTGGCTCCAGGTGGTAGGCAAGAGATACATTGTATCACGGTGTTGTGCCTAAAGAGCGCCGCTTTTGATGGTATCCTAATCGATTGCGTCGTCTATTGATGACCTCAGCAGATTTAAAGAGATAAACCGCGATTTGTCTAAGTTATGTCATTTCGTTACAATATATTTGAGAGCATCAATTACTTTATATAAATACGTATAAATAAGTAATCGACGAATTAGCAAAAAGGCAATGCAGAAATAAATATTTTTATTAATGTTTCCATATAGAGAAGTATAATAAATAAAGTTATATACTTTTAGAATATAATTATTAAATTTGTTTTTCCAGTTGAAGCAACTTCAATCATCTCGTTTACTTGGAAAGAGTTCATCCATCGTCCACTTCTCAAACACATATGAAATGCTAGATTTTAAAGCTTCCTGTGCAACCACTACGAGGCTCGGCTTTCCAATTTCGAAAAACGGTTCATAATTATCATTAATTAGATCAACGACTGCTTGAGAAAGCTGTGGATTGCCATCAATTGCATTATCGGCAACAACAGACATCTTTTTTGGTGCTAGATCCACTTTAACATCTTTTACTTGCAAGTGTGTTTTATTTCCTTTCTTAATTCTAGCACATTGAATATCAATTGTCATTGCAACATCAGCTAAAAACAATAAAAAGTACGTATTAGAAAGTGCCATAAAGTTTTCATCTGATACTGTCTTTAGTTGCACAATTCACTATAACCATATTTAGTAAAAATAGAATTATTAATACTTACTAAACGTGGTTACTGTATTTCCATGTCCATTAACATATAGAATTACAAATTGTCCAAGTGCTTTAAATCTAGAGTCCCATTCCACTTTTTCTAGATTTATTTTAGCACTGAAGCTTAAATTTTCAGGATCTGCATTCATTTCGACAATATCAAAGTTATGCAGACCAGTAATGCGCACATCAGTTAAATTTGCATCGTATAGACCTTCTTTGAGTGCTCTTATAAACGGTATAACATATGGATCAATTGACGCTATTTTAAAACTAGGTATACCCGTTCTTAAATGCGGCCGTAGCGATTCAACCCTGTCTTTAAGGCACGTTCCAAGTTCCGGATCACTCATATGACATGTTTTTACAAATGCAGCTTTAATCAATAATTATAATATAAGTTATAACAATTTATTAAATATATTTTCTACTTACGAAGTTGTTTCGAAGCAGCAACATTAATAATTGCAATGAAGACAACCCCATATAGCGTCTTGGAATACGACATACTGTACAAAATGGACTGAATTGATATACTTGAGAAAATTTTCTGATTTCTTTATTTATATACGTGTGTGCAAATTATTTAAACCTGTTTTTACCTAAATATAAGATTTAAACGGTTAGAATATTTGGCAAATTCGGGTTAAATGTTAAGTGAAATCTCAATAACCGTTACTTTTGAGAAAATACGAATAGATTATAATTGAAAGTATGATAGATATAGGTATATTGTAAAAAGAAGCATTTGTTAATAATTTCTATTACTTGTATTGCAAAAAAATTATATAATTACATTTTTTGAAATACATTTTTGCAAGGTATGCAAAACATTACGGCGCTAATATAAGAAGGACTTTAAAACAGAAACAAAAATTTAAGACATTTAAAGAATCTAAAAATCGGTTGCTATCGCTTAGTGAACCATTATTATAAACAACAAGAATAATAATAATTAAATAGAAAATTGGTGATTAAATAGATAGTTTCTCAATTTTACACATTTGTGAGAAAGGTAAAAAATTAAATTATTTGGAATCATTTGAAATTTATAAAGCTCAAAAACTAAAAATTCCGTTAATGAATGACCAACTGGATTTAATACATTCTAAATTGTTACGATTAATTTCAATTATTTCTTCTTTTCTTTTCTCGGGCTTTCTGTTTTTGGTAAAAGCCCGTAATGCATTATACAATAAATAGTCTGTGACACATTGTATTTAGAATTAGTCCTTACGATGGCAGTAATGCCGAAATGCGCATATTTATATGTATATTTAAATAAATATAAGTGAACTAAAACCAAGTGTTTTATTTAATTATTATTATTCTTGACATTTAAAGAGCTTAATTTCTATTGAACACCAACACTCATTACCCTGCTGAAACTAAACGGTTTGCGCTGTTGAATTCAGCACACTTGAAATACGCTTATCCACTAGATTTTGCAACTTGCACAGTATTGTATATTGCATTAGGGCGCCAAATATCTGACCTCTAGCTCTGCAAAACAACCACCCACAACAACATCGCACCCACTTCAAAACGTGCTTTATATGTGCAGTTATAGAAGTTGATGACAGTACAATTACAGACAATACCATATTGTTTATGCTTCACTTTTTTTGAAACAACATTCCATTCGTGTTTTAAGTTTAATCAAATCAAACATAATAGTTTAAACGTTTTTCAATTAGTATAAATTATTGAAGTTTGAATTAATTCTGGATTTTGATTTAAAAAGACACACCAATTATTCATTTACATTGTTTCTAATTGAAAAAGTGATTCGTTTTTGGAACGGATTAACTTAGATGGATATAATTTTTTAATAAAAATAGAGGATTATAGGTAAACACAAAACAAACAAATTGATCTAGTTTGTAAATTATTAAAATTTATGCAAGAACGTGAGCCGAATTGATGAAAATCTAGTTTTGAGAATAATAATGCGTTTTTTTTTTGAATGGACGAGATGTACACATTCCAACTAAATAAAGAATACATTGTAATACTTGCCAAATTAAACAGATCTGATAATAAATGAATGGAATATTAAAATGAATAGAGATGTTTCTTGAACACTCTTCCATTTATAAATAGTTAATTTAATTTTATTATTCGACTTGTTTCTCTGTATGTATTTAATATAAAATCTTTATTATTATAATCCTTTTATATTATTTTCAGGAGTTATTTGTCTTCTTTTCACTTTATTGTCACATTCTATTACATACGTGGGTGGTCCAAAAAATTTCTTTTTAGTAATTTTTAGTTCAACCTCAAAGAAACATCAAAGAAGAAAGTCGCAAAAAAATCCTGCGCAAAGAAAAATCAATCAACAATTTTTGGTTTAAGAGGACGTGGTGATGCTAAAAAATAATTTGGGTCTGCACCAAAAATTACTAAAAAGGCTTTTCGGACCACCTACCTATGTTCAAATTATACAACCTTTATTCTTTACACCTAATTTCATATTTTTATGAAGTATTTAATAATCTTGATTATTATATATTAATGATCGTACAGCAACGATACCAAAACGAGTTTATTAAAAATAAATTCATGCATAGGGAAAAGAATAGAAAATTAAAATTTAATTTCTAAATACAATCTTGTAACGAAATCTGTACAAGAACGAATTGAAACATTTCGATTACTTTTCCACCAAACCTCATATTTGAATATTTATATGATAATTAATGAAATAACTAATGCGACATATCTTGTTTACTAAACTAACATATTTGGTAACAATTAACATATAAATTATCTACATAAAATTATAATTATTGTAAAAATAATTTATCTTAGAGAAAAGAGTAGAAAATTAAAATTGAATTTATAAATACAATCTTGGAACGAAAACTGTACAAGGACGAATTGAAACATTTCGATTACTTTTCGACAAAGCCTCATATTTGTATGTTTATATGATAATTAATAAAATAACTAATGCGACATATTTTGATTACTAAACTAACATATTTGGTAACAATTTACATACAAATTATCTACTACATAAAATTATAATTATTGTGGAAATAATTCATCATATGTCCACTTTGAAAATACATAGCTTAGCGTTGAGTTTATTGCGTGTTCGGCGACTTGATTAAGCGTAGGTGCGGCCAACGTGTAATATAAATCTATATTATCGTTAATAACTTGATTGGCCGATGCACTTAGTTCTCGACTAGTTTTTATCAGATTATTCGTCCACACGGACAAATGTATTGGATTGATGCTCACTTGCAGATCTTTTACATTGAAGTAGGTTGCATTGTTTCTCATCACTTTTTCGCCTTGCAAGTCAACTGACATATCTGCCTCATCTGAAATTATAATATTTTTAAAAAAAGATATATTTTTTGTATCTGATAATGATTATTTGCTACATTTAATTTTTAGTCCAGCTCCAAATTATTTTTTAGCATTACCACGTCCTTTTAAACCAAATTGTTTTATGGATTTTTCTTTGCGTTTGTTGCGTTTCTTTGGCATTATATTTACTGTATTTACATTGCGAACCATTTTTAATTAACAAATAAACTAAGTTAAACACCTGATTAGTTCACTTCGCTAAGTAATTTTAAGACAGAATAGATTATCATACATCACTTGGTACTTACCAAAATTTAGTACGCATTGGCCATCTCCATCGACATTCAAAATAAATATAGTCCCTTTCATCACAAAATCGCTAACCAATACAACTTTACTGAATTTCAATGTCATATGCATCGTGAGATTTTCAGCGTCCTTATCAAAGTTTGTTACGTTAAAATTGTACAAATTTGTTATAACTACATCACTCATATTAGATGTGAACGTTTCACCGATAAAATTTATTGCTGGTATTTTTAGAGGATCTAAGGGCAGGGCTCTGATACTTGGAATTCCATCTTTCAGCAACGGCTTTAGACTTTCAATGCTATCCACCACACAACTATCATAGTTTGGATCGCTTATCTTGCAAACATTCAGGAATGAAGCTACCAAAACAATGAAACACACGATTATATATTTTTTACATTGATTTTGTAACAACTTACGTATTTCTTTTGAGCTTCCTGAACTAAGTACAGCCGATACAATCACAGTTAATATTAATCTGCTCATTTTTAACATGCTAAATGTTGTTTATCAAATATTGTTTACATTTTTTCGTTTATATAGTAGTAGCATTGAGTAAGGACCTTACTCAATGATAGTAGCAAAACCAGTTTAGTGAACTTATATACGCATTTTTAGTTATTTATAAAAATATGCTTTGCTTGGGAATAAATTTATGGCAATCGTTAGGAATTTTAAATTATTTCGACCTCTCATATTAATTGGGCGTTAAACCTTGAATTCTATCTATTGAATTTTAATAATAAAGCTACATTAATTTTACCATCCTAAGTAGTTAAGTTTTTAAGAAAAATCTATCTAACTTCCAACCATCTTTAGTTAAATTAAATTAAAATAATCCTCCAATTATTTAATTATACACTCTGTCTAAAATTGATTTGCCAAATCACTATAAATGTTACATAAGACTTATAGTGAATTGACTTTACCAAAAACACGATGTACCATGCATTCAGAAGCGGCCAGGATGTGATAGAATTATTGCATCGCTCTAGCCTGCCTTCAATGATTTCATCTGGAGTTAGCATCATTCAGACACTCAGAATTGTTGCCAGAAAGACAAACGATAAAAAAAGAATGATAATTAACCATAATCCGGTGTTTAAAGTCGCAAATTCGGTAAAAAATGGCAAATTTAAAGAGTGAGAATGCACGGAATTTGTGCCATGATATGGCATCCTCTCATAAAGCTCTCATTGTAATCAAATTTTTGGTTAAATACTTAATCAATATTATAGAACAAACGCCGTAATTGTCAGATATGGCTTCGACTGACTTTTTTCTTTCTTTAAAACTGAAATTAATACTTTGAAACACTCGTTTTCAACTAATGGGACGTGTAAAAGGGAATTCGAGGCGAGTACAAAATTACATTCAGGGAAATGGGTATAAAAAAATATGTTTACATACAGTGTATTAAGTATTTCATTCAAAAGTACACATAATAACTGATAACAAAAAATAATCTGTCATAAGGACAATTAGTCAATGGCGTAACTTTCATGTATTCCATGGAAAACGGGCATGTGCTCTGAAACGATCCAGATTGCAGGAGTGAATTAAAAATTAACATATGCCAGTCAAAATAAAGCAAAAAGAACGCATTATGCGAGATAAGTGAGAGGTCGCGGATCGTGTGAATCGAGGCGACGCAAAACGCGAAAAGCGAGACATTGCTAATTGCGTTAAGCAAGCCGTCGTTGATCGAATTAATTTAAGAAAAATTATTTGGAGCACAATTTAACACAATTATTGAAAATAAATATATTTATACTTGGGGCAACAAGGTGGTAACTTCGTTGAAGTTCACTTCACGCATTAAGTTCATACAAACAAATCAGTGACGGAGAATTTTTTGAAAAATCGAATGATGAACGGCCTGAAATGATCTTCGATTGCCTTTACAAGTGCTGGTTTGCAGACTGCAAATAGTTGCTTCACATCGCGATTTATCATTGCATTGGTGTCGTCCGTTAATTTCTGGTCATCGGGAAAGAGTTTGTCAAAAGTCGCTGTAATCTTAGTTGGTGTCAAGTCCACTTTAAATTCGGTTAAATTAAAATACTTCTCATCTTGTCTCTCGATGAATTCCATTTTTAGTTCAAATCTCATTTGATTTTCATCTAAATAAAAAAATATATTGATTAGCATTTAATAACTTTGCAATAGCATCCAGAATTTTGTCTGGAGGGTAGTTTGTCAATATAACATGCAATCGATGGCAAAGAAAGTAAATACACATGGGTGGTCTGATAAGTTTCCGTCTTTATCAACTTTATTATTAATGTTTTTTGTACTTTTTGCTATTTTTTGCGCCTTTTTAAAACTTTTTTTACTTTCTTTATATAATTTCATGGTTGTTGTGGTTTTTGTTATTTGCTGTACTTTTTGCAAATAGTAAAAAGGCACAAAAATGCAAAAAACATAAAATTAGTAAAGAATAAGAAGAAGAAACAATAACAACGAAAAGTCGTAAAAAAGCACCAAAAATAACAGAAGAATTTGAAAAAGTCTGAAACTTATCAAACCACTCATGTACGTCTTGTGTCTTTATAATCTTGGATTAGTTAAAACCCGCAAGCTCTCCTCCTAAGAGCGCGTCTGATAGTGATAGACACGTACAGTAATCAGTGACGAGATGATCTGCTGCATCGAGTGTCAAATTCCCTAATTTTCCATTCACTCGATAGCCGCTCTTTACCGCTACCATTGGAAGGAAAGCGTCAATGTTCATATAAGGATGGTCGCTCCGAACATCAACCTCCAGTCGATTAATCTTGAATTCATCCACGTGGTACAAGTCAGCATCTAAAAACTCCAATTTAAATATGGGTGTTTCCAACACGGCGTATTTCACGTGCAACGGATTCAATGGGGGAATTTGTAAGCTCTCTATACCGCCTTTCCATTGATTGCGTATAATATCGAAGTTGTCCAGGAAGCAATCAGCTAGTTTTGGATCATTTTTCTTACATGGTTGTAGGAAGGATGCTAGAATCAGAAATAGATAATAAATCACTAGCGTTTTCTATATAAATTAAAACTATTTTCACAAAGCAAATAGACAATTGTATAATACATAGCTTGCTGTTTCTTCTACTTTTTTTAATGTTCAAAAATCTTATCAATAAGTCGTAGGAATTACAGATTCTCTAATTCGTCTAACTCCGGGATGGGCATTAACTCGATCACAATTGACCGGTGTACAGGCAAGATATTTAAAAAAAGGGGTAAACAGTTCTAAATAAGAATTGGAATGTAGTGGTAGAATGCAGCCCTTAGATAAAATCAAAACTGGCTAATCACTAGCGTTTTCTATATAAATTAAAACTATTTTCACAAAGCAAATAGACAATTGTATAATATATTGCTTGCTGTTACTTTAACTTTTTTTAATATTCAAAAATCTTATCGCTAAGTAGTGGAAATTACAGATTTTCTAATTCATCTAACCCCAGGATGTGGTGGGGTAAACAGGTCTAAATAAGAATTGGAATGTAGTGGTAGACTGCAACCGTTAGATAGAATCAAAAATGGGCTATACCTTGAAATAGTGTGTCCATTCAATCATGTAATTCTGTTTCAGTGTTACACAAAACGCCTATCATTTGAAGCTGATTGAATGATTGGAGTTTTACTCAAGTAAAAAATGGATCAATTTATAACAAAAAATAATGGTAAAAAAATTGTATCGGTTTGAATTTCATTGGAGAATTTTCAAACATTACAGCTCGTTTCACACGTTTGTTTATAATTCTATAAAACAATCTTTCTGCAAATATTTTTTTACTTATCTAGACTTTTCTGTCTGCCAGATAAAGTCCTAACTTTCATCAAGGAAAATCACAAAATGAATCATTTTATGTTTAACGCGCACAAGTATACAAGTATGTATTAGCCAAAGAAATAGTTTATTAATTAAAGATTAATATATAAAACTTACGTAACTTCGCCGATTCAGCAGCATATAAAGCAACACAAACGATCACGAACAGTGGATTATTGAAGCTCATGTTGAGTTCTTGTAAGATTGGAAGATGATTTTTGGATTTTGTTCGCTTTTATACCACAAATGTTAAGGTCACAGCTTTAGAATGCACATTTTTTATATGCGGAAAAAAACTTGCGCATATGCAAATATGTACAATAAAATTACGATTTAAAATTCAAAAATGGATAAGCAATCAAGCAAACAGACAACAAACAGACAAAATAAGAAGAAATTTTGTAGGAATACGAGTTTAAACTAGTATGATGTAAAAAAACTGGAAAACTCAATTATATTATTTAAGTGGTGAATATTGTATGAAAGATAACAAAAAGTCAAATGTAGGTATTGTAACCACTAGCTAGCTAGACAGAACAAATGTATGTAAGTACGTTAGTTACATCGGCAGCCTTCTCTACAATAAGGCCCGGATGCCAAAAACATCTATTTATAATGTAAGTTTATTTAATGTGAGATTAGGTTCATCTAAGTGAGTAGCAAAGAATAAAAGTTTTTGGGGTCGTTACGAATCACAAGTACACCAGCAATGCCAAAAAATCAGCAAAGTTGTTGGTAGAATTCGACTGCGTGTCATACGCTGGCGCGTGTAATACGACAAGATATACGGTATTTTATAGTTCTTGTACATATAATATTAATTGATTTTTAATCAAATACATTTATCGTATTGGTACTTTTTTGTTATACGCCCGGCATTTGAAAATTTTATTCTGCACGTTCCATTCTAAGCGTGCAGCCTCTTAAACACGTGCGCTCTTGCTGGCAACGGAAAGACCCTTTTTTTCTAACATTAACTAACAACTCCCACAAGGAGGGGACACTCTAATTGACATCAAACTCCTAACCTAACGATGTTACTTAAGTGACACTGACACATTCAAAGGGAATAGAAAAAATTGCCAGCAACAGCGCACGTATTTAAGAGGCTGCACGCTTAGAATGGGACGCAGCTACTTTAACCGCGAGTTTAGTTTACATGTGGTCTTCTCTGCGAAGAAGAACCAAAAGTTTTAAAAACTGTAAAAATATTTTATAGGAGTAATAGTTTATAACCGCATATGAATTATACGTTTTTATTGTTTGGTTCACGTTCGCGAAACCTAGCTATTTTAAATATATTATGAATATTTTTTATTAGTTATTAAAATATATATTCTATCTGGTTTTATTTAATATTATATTGAATCATTTGTCCAGCAGGATCGGGTGGCAACCAATTAGTATGCACTCGAGAGAAAATCTTCCACATGGTTAAAAATGACTTTGGATTGAATAGGGACAAGCAGCCCATGCTGTTAAAGGACAAATTATCCGAAAAGTCTAAGATGTCTTTTAAAAAACATCCGGATATAAGAGATTATTATAAAAAACTGCTTAGCCATTTGAAATCAAGATGGATAGCATCGTCCAGAACAATCGCAAGATTGATAAAAACAAATAAAAAGTGGCTTGATTCTTCTATAACAATTATGGTTAGTAAATCTGAATATTTTTATTATAGCAATGATTTTAAAATGTTCTACTGCAATTGAATATATATTTTGTAGAACGCTTTCACGCCATCGCCATTACCATCTACATCTGCATCTACATCTGCATCGGGTACGATTGGTCGACCTTGCACCGAGTTCGCAAGTTCTAGTGATAGAACAAAACGTAGAAGGACCGAAGGATTGCGTGCAACCTACAGCATAGAGGAGTTGGCTTTCGCAACAGAAATGAGCCTGCAAAGGTTGTGCAAGATATAACTACAAAATCGCCAACGCGTGCATCAAGATACCACGCTGCCATGAAATTGACTGCGACTCCACTTTCAACGGAGGTATTTGGTGATGAGGCACTTGCTTTAGTTATCGGATCAAAACTAACAAAAGGTGCGTACCAGAACATCCGAAACTTGCAGAAGAAGGTCGGCGCAACTTTTTTGTCATCTTATGAAAAAGTTTTTCAAGCAAAAATTCAATGCTATCCATCGGATATCATGATAACCGAACCAATGGCAGAAATCAAGTTGCAATCAATATTGGATCATACTTCTGCAAGAGTTTTGCAAGTATAGCATGAAGTAATAAAATCGTTGTCACCACAAGTCGTACAAAATCCGCGGTTCATTTTGAAGTGGGGGTGCGATGGAAGCTCAGGCAGTGAATATAAGTAAAAGTTCCAGGATACTGATAGCTCTGATGCCAATGTATTGCTCACATCCGTAGTTTTGCTGCAAATTTTAGCTTCAGACATTCAAACAAAAAAGAAATTGTGGTTTGGAAAAACCAACGGCCTTCATCCAGAAGATATTGTAGACCAATAAGGCTACAATTTCTACAAGAAACGATAGAGACAACTTGTGCGGAGGAGAAGCACATTCAAGCCCAAATTGACTCTCTCATTGCTTTTCATACCGTTGCTGACGAAAAAATGATCGAAGTAAGCTATGAATTGGTTTTTTCGATGGTGGATGGCAAAGTTATTAACGCTATAACGGACACAAAGTCATCAATGCGGTGTCATTTGTGCAATGCCACATCAAAAGAATTCAATAACATCGATGCTGTCAGTAAAAAAGAAGTCAACGCTTTGAATCTGCGCTTTGGCATATCATCCCTACACGCGTGGATTCGATTCTTTGAATGCTTCCTCCATATCGGATACAAAATCGGCATTGGGAAGTGGCAAGCGCGGACAGAGTATGAAAAAAAACAACAGCGGAACGAAAAGCAGCAATACAAATAGGATTTTGAAGAAATATTAGGTCTTAAAATCGACATGCCAAAGCAAGGGTTTGGCAACACCAACGTCGGCAACACTGCTCGCCGTTTTTTGAGCATGTGTCCGTTTCGGCTCAAATTCTCGGCGTGGACGAGACACTAATAAAAAAATGCCACGTTGTGTTGCAAGATATCGCGAGTGGCTTTCCTGTAAACGTAGCAAAGTTTCAAGGGTATTTTTTAGGTGTTGCCCGGTATTTAGTGCAACTTTATCCGTGGTATAACATGCCCACGGCAATTTATAAAATTCTAATTCGCGGACAGGAAATAATAGAGTGGGTCCCGCTACCGATTGGCCAATTGTCCGAAGTTGCGCAGGAATCCCGGAACAAGGACATAAAAAACTTCCGGGAAGGTTTTTCCCGAAAATGTTCCAGGGATAAAGCATGCAGGATGTTTTTCATCGGCACCTCGTATCTTCGGACCCAGTCATAACCAGGCTTTGTAATATGCAGCCCAAACAAGGGAAAAATTTGTCTGCAGAAGCTATTCAACTGTTATTGCCTCCAGATGCATCTGCAAAGCAATGCATTCTGGACTTAACAGAAAATGATGAATCTGCCTCAGAGAGTGATTCTGATTAATTTGTACATATATAAGTATGACATTGTAATATTTGTAAATAGAAGCTGTTGAGTTACTGTAAAATCTGTCTTTAATTTCATTAATCCTATACACACATATATATATATATAGGATTTTAATATATATTAATTATATATAATTAATTATAAAATATATGAAAAATAAATAAAAATTCTTATTTACAAATTTATATTAAAATCCAACAACTTTTTATTAAGTAACTCGGCCATTTTGGATTTGCTATTCGGAATTTTTTACTTTTGACCTCAATTTCAAATTCAGCGACCTCAAAAACCCTCATATACAAAATTCTAATCATATCCGACTCATTTTCGAATTTTGACCAGCTTTTCGAGCGTTTCAGACCACTGTGCGTTGGTGGGATTTGGCAGCAATTGTATCGTACATTTTGCTTGAGTTTAACTCTTAAAGCCAAAATAAAATTATTTAGGCAAGTGTTACAAACGGTCGCAAGAAATAACGAAGAAAGAAGAGACTACATTCAACAGGCTCCAGGCAACACAAATCGTGCCACACACACCAAAGGGAGGACAAACATCGCCAAACTTTGGACAACGCAAGAGGAAGGACAGAAATTGCCAACTTCTTTGCTCAACCTAGATTATGTATCTACTCCTAATGTAAGTGCGTTTCATTTCTATCCCTTATATAAATTTATAATATTGATTACTAAATTCGAACGAAAAAAAATATTTTTTTATGAATAAAAGAAAGAGAATAAACATATAACTTAATATTAATATAAAATAACTTGATACAAATATAAAGTGAAAAAATATATGATTACAAGTAAAGTCAAATTCATTAAATCACTAAAAAATTAAAAATACGGAATTAAATTAATTAAATTGAATAAATAAATAACTTAGCACAAAGATAAATCGAAAAAATATATAATTACAAGTAAAGTTAAAAATACGGAATTAAATTAATTAAATTGAATAAATAAATAACTTAGCACAAAGATAAATCGAAAAAATATATAATTACAAGTAAAGTTAAATTCATTAAATCACAAAAAAAAATTAAATGCAGAATTGAATTAATTAAATTGAATAAATATATAACTCAACTCAAATATAAATCAAAAGAAAAAAAAATATATATAATTACAAATAAAGTTAAATTCATTAATGCATAAAATTAATAAATACGGAACTAAACTAATTAAATTAAATGATAAACATTATCTTTAATTATAAAGATAAATAACAAATTAAAATATTAATAAAATAAATAAAAACTCATTGGAAATCAATTATAATATAGTCTATGAATAATTCAGATTACGATCAATTAATATTAGATCTGGAGTTCCCCAATATCTCAAGTGAATTCAATAGTCTTGATAATATTTTAAATTCAACGGAAATTGAGACCGAAAATACTATAATATACCCAATGATATATACCTTTAAATAACACAATGACGCAACCAAATATTGCATTAATCAGATATCAAGGCGAAAACACCCCGCTTTTTGACGATAACGCTAAATTATTGTATTAAATAGATTCTTAAAATGTTGTGAAAATTTATTAGTATCTTATCAAGATCGTACCAACGCAGCAGCTCCTATAAATATTTGCTTATTTGGCACCGTTTTCAATAAAGTAACCGGACGAGCAGCAGAGCTTATTGCTTTTCGCGTCGAACTTAAAGTTGGCAAGGCGTAAAAAACTCCCTGATAAGTACGTTTGCAGATCAGAGATCTCCGGATTGTGTTTTGCAAGACTTAATATCTATGCGTCTAGAGCGCAATGAAAATAATCAAGACTTTGGTATCAGAATTGAAGATGCTAGAAGCCTTTTAATCTGTAAAGTAAACGAAAGTGATGATGCTCAAGAACTAAAACTTTTGAAAATTAAACAATACGAAGAACTATCTCAAAAATTTTTCATAAATAGACTCACATATCATATGCAATTAGTTGTACGCTTAAAAAATCCCACTTCCTTGGAACAAGCTATGTCATTATTACAAAAGCCGCATAAACAATTTCCAACCGCGAAATTTTCGAAATTCAAATCAAAGTAACTACAGAAATAGTAGCTTTTCACGAAATTTCGGACAATACACAGCTCCTAGATCACCACAGCGTCAACGCACAAATCCTGTAAATCAAAATTTTAGTTACAATGTCCCTCTAGATCGTTTCCCCAATCAACGCTTTAATTCAAACTCTCATCCTAATAACATTTCTAACTGACAAACTAACTTAAATGCTCACGCATATAACTACACTAACCAACGTCCTAATTTTAAACCATTAATGTTACTAATCAAAACCCAAATTTCAACTTTCCTATCAATATTTTTTTCTGACCAACAACAAAACCACGCTTTTAGAACTCAAATTCCGCAAAGAACACCTACAAATGGACCAAATTCCTTTCAACCACAACATCATTATGAACCATAACCTATGGACACATCATCAGGAATAAGTAAAATGAGCTCCAGACGCTACAATATTCCTCAAAAGACGAACGCCCAAGAAATAACCAGTTAGATTCAACTCAAAATTTTCAAATAACCCCTTAGTTAGAAGATCAAACATAACCTACATAAACTTCAAATATAATTCTAATCAGCCATATATAGAAATACCCGAATTAAACGCAAAATTTTTGATAAATACTGGTAGTGCTAACAGTTTCATTCATCCGCAAATTGCATATAAATTTTATAATTTTGTTTATCATTCGTTTGAATGAAGAAAACCGTAGTTGCCTTCTTTGGTGCGGATTCTCTTCTGCCAACCCAATGTTTCGATTGTTTTTCGTTCCCTGTGTGTTATGACGGATTTATGTTTTACCGACAAAATGTTGTGCACCCACTCAATCGAGATGCCCCCAATACTAACAATTTTACGCATCTTCACTTATCTATCTTCTAACACCATATCATGTATTTTCTTAAAGACATCTGGCGTAAAAGCAGAAACTGGGCAATAATTTATTTATAGTTTCTTGCTCCGATTTGCCCTTTAAAAATAGTGTTTTATCAACACTCTAAACTCTCGTTCATCGATTTCAGCAAAAATCACACGGTTTTCTTAATTCCATTGAATGCTAAACAAAAACTAATAAACAAATATGCATGAAATTTTGGGTGCGTTCCCTCAAATGATATATCTAATAAAAAATAGCTTCGATAAGAGGAAAGGCCGTAACGTTTTAAAAATTGTAGGGATTTATCAAACCACCCACGTAGTGTAAACGTGTGGTAGTTAAAGTTGGTATGACTGGAAATGGTAGCGGAAAACGAGGGAAAGGAGTTGGGGAGGGCTTGGCCTGGTGCCTGTTCGGGTGAACAGTAAATTTGTGAGCATTGTGGTATCTATCTTGTTAGTGATGCCTCTGCTTCGCCGAACTTGACTTACAACACATGTAAATTTCTGTTTCTATTAATCAATGTTTTATTGCAGCTTTTGAGATTTGTTATGTGTTAAGACTGTTCCATCATTTTACGCTTAATTATAAATTTAAATCTATATTATATAATTATATTATTATACCGGATGTTTTTTTTAACGTGAGACATTGAAATATCTTGAAAAATATGAACTTTACAAAAAAATGTTTCTTATAAAAATTAAATCATGCCAGGGGACAAATACATGAGTGTAAAAAAATATACCCCCGCACGCCTCTTTGTGGGTGGGGCGGGGGGTCACTTTTAAACTAAAATAGGAAGCCCCCCTTTCTTTTGCAGATTCCGATTCTTTGGCTAAACGTACGTACGATTCAGCTAAAAAAAATTTTGATTTTTGATAGGTGGCGCTATAAGCGACAAATTCAATTTTTTCAATTTATTTTACTAAAATTACAAAATATCACTTTTTCATTAATTTTATTAGTTTATTAAATTAAAAAATTTAAAGTAAGTGTTCAAAATGATTTCCTGCGGCTTCAATAAACTTATTAACCCGCATTTCGAAGGAATGAACGCAATTGACGAGCATATTTTCTGGTATCTCGGCACAAGCATTTTCGATTCGCTCTATCATGTTTTCACNGCACAAGCATTTTCGATTCGCGCTATCATGTTTTCACGTGTTGTTGGTTGTGGTTGGTATACTTTTTCTTTTAGGTAGCCCCACAAACAAAAAATCTAACGAACTAAGATCTGGTGATCTAGCCGGCCAATTTATCGGACCCGCTCTACCGATCCAGCGACCATTGAAGTCACGATCTAGTATTTCATGTGCTGCCATGGAATAGTGTGCTGGACAACCATCCTGTTGAAACCACATGTTCCGGTGCACATCTAAGTTTAAGTCTTCCAACAATGTTGGAAGTTTATGCTCCAAAAAGTTACGGTACATTTCACCATTCAAATTGCCTTCAATAATGTGGGGACCTATAAGTTTTTTGCCAATTATTCCACACCACACGTTGACAGTCCAAGGCCGCTGATGTTCAATTTGGCGTAGCCAGTGCGGATTTATAACACTCCAATAGTGCATATTATGCCGATTAAAATTTGCAAGTATGTTTAAAAGCGTTTATTTTAAGATTCTGATATTGTTTAAACAGCAATGCTCTTTTGTATTATGTCATCATGCGGTACTGCCAACGAAGAATCTTGACGATATCTCCCATCGCTTTCTTAAAATCTCCGTTCTGCTCGTACTTTTTCTCTACACTTTTGATTTTATCAATAATCTCATCCTTGTCTTTATTAGTAAACTT
>JARJDW010011985.1:0-18656 GCA_030264715.1 Adinopsis sp. GC000173
AGAACACGGTGCAAACTGTCAAAGCTGTCAAATTTGTGTGTACGGGGAATAAAAAACAGATAAACTGCACAAATTGTGCATGTTCATGAACATTTTGGAATAAAAAACAAACCTATTATTTAATACATCTCCGTATACTATTTGAGCCCCATCACGCCGACAACTAGGCCTGGGCGATTATTAAATTTTATATTCTAGTTTAGATTATTAGAAAATAATCGATTATTCCGATTAATTGATTATTTTCGATTATTGTGATAATCGATTCATTCCGATTATTACGATAATCGATCAATTTCGACCGAACCTCACCGAACCTTTTTTTTTTTTTAATGTGGCTGGGGGAAGCTCACCGAACCTAACATAACCGAAACTAACCTAACCTTGAGCAAAAAAAAACCCACACCAAACCTAACATAACCGAACCAGTCCTAATAATTGTATGTGATAATCGGTTCTAAAATTAATCGATTAATCGATATTTTCTTTAACAGTAATCGAGCAACGATTAATCGATTATTATTTTCGATTAATCAAAATGTTTGCACAGCCCTATTAATTTAAATTTAACTAGTTTATCGTTGTATGTATAATAAATATTGTAAAAACTTCGTTTCAACGCAATTCTTGAGATAGTTTTTATGTATTTACCAAAACATTTCCGTTTAAAATATAGTGTAGTCTCGTTTATCCGTGTTAATTACTGATTAGGAATGTGAAATTTACTATAATTCATCGAAAAATAATAAAAAAATAGTGAAATTTAGTCAATAAACAGTGAAATTCACTAAAATTAATCACAAAATGTTGAAGAAACAGTAAATTTCACTGAATTTAATCGAAAAATGATGAAAAATCCATGAAATTCGGCGAATAAACTGTAAAAAACAGTAAAATTCAATAAATATGAAAAAATATTAAGTAAAAAAAGTCGTATAAACCAAAATGAATAATCGGGAGTATACTGTAGCAAAATTGTTATCTATTCTTACAATTTTAGTAAAAAGTAAATTTAGAAATTGCATAAGAAAACCCACAAGTCTTACATCTTTCAGTATTATCATTAATTGACCACAAAATGTAAAAAATATTTAAACATTTTACTTACAATTCCAAATTTCATGAATGTTAATTTGAATATTCATCAATGTAATTAGTAGTAACGCTTTTCGAGCATTCATATTTTTAATATTGCCGCGTATGCTTGTCAGACCTTCGACATTTTCAAACTAAAGCGAAAAAAAAAACAGATAGAAAAGAATTGCACGAATGTCACACTCAGAAATGTAACAATTTTTATATTGTGTACATGCTGAAACTTTATTATAAAGGACATATACTATATATATATGTGAAATTATTGTGTGTGCATGTGTGTGAGATAATAAAAGCGATAGAGAATTTTCGCTATCGAATACGATAGATGACGATATGAAAGGAATCGTTGTGTCGTCGAATAAAAATTCTTCGACATCGTGCCCGTATTTAAAATATCATTTAGTTGTAAAAATATACGTTTATTAGAACGACATATTGTTGAACTCGCTTTTGTCATGTATTGTACTTATACTCACTCGCTTTGGTATGATAATAAATAATGTATAAAACCGTCGCGAATAGATCGCGGGGATATAACGTGACATTTTCGCTGAAATCGTTAAACATACCTATCTATATAAATTTGTATTCGTTATTATTAGAAAGTATAGCCTCTTTATTGTCAAATAAATTAAATAATTTCAATCATTGTTTTCAATACTATTTGTGTGTTGAATTTCATCGACTATAGGTAGTAAGATATTGAAGTAAAACTTATCCAACGGGGTAATGACGTTCCTAGCTTAATTTGATATGAATTTGGAGAAAGCAACGAATGATGGTTTAGAAGTGAATTATGTTCGGGATGGTTCATGCGGAATTCAGTTTACAGGACATCCCTGATAATAACAAATGTGATTTTTGTATATTTTACGACAAGTTTACAATATCTAGCTTTTTACCTATTTTATTTGTTAGAGCGCAATTTCCCTACCAGTTTCGTCATTTTTTTAAAACTGAATTACATTAATTCGGAAATTTTTTATATTCTTTTATATAAATATGTATTCGTTATTAGAAAGTGTACTGTTTATTGCCAAATAAATTAAATAATTTCAATCATTGTTTTCAATAATAATTCCTAGAATAAAATGTAATAAATAATTAAGTAATACGTAATATTTCAATGGCTTGTTCCGAGAACAATTTTCTGTTTGAAACGCTACTGGATGCAAATTGATATGTATGTTATGCGCTCTATTTTTATGCGCTGTTGTTTAAATAATTTTTATTATGTTTAACCATCAAAAATAGTTTTTATTGCTGCGTACGTACGTTTTTCACTCAAATACACATTATTTTAATTTTAATATTATAAAATATTATACGATGTTATGTGTGCTGTACTAGAAATATACGCATTTTTTTATGCTTCGAACATAATAAGAGTCTAGGCATAAAATATTTGTGGGTGGCATTAATGAATTTATGAGTTCCTTAACATTTCCTTTCTATTCTGCATTTTAAATTTTATTACAATATTATGACATTTATATATATAAAAAATTGTATATTCGAACATGAGCTTTAAATAATAATCATCATAATAATAATAAAAAAACAAGTTAGATGAAAAAATGGAAAGTCGTAAATCATTTAATATAATTCATTAACATTACGTATAGGTTACTCTTTGTACATGCAATTACAGCAAGATGATTTTTATAATATATTGATGACTGTATGTATTTATCGAGGAATATAAAATAAACTTTCTTGGATCCAAGAGGATTATTAAACTAAGAAGTAATTATCTATCGTCATTTCTATGCTTATTTATAGATATACTGATGATATTTGTATCCCAAATTACACTGTTTCGGTTTTGCACGATACATTGGGTAACTACCAATATAATTTTAAATATGCATCTTAAACGTTTATATTCTTAGCTATAAGTTATTTTATTTAGCTAGGTAGGTAATATTCAATCATTGATTTACAGCCAAATTAATTTCCATTAATGAAATTCACTATATAATTGATTACAGAAAAAAATATTATCGTGCAATAACTTGAACGATTATAAAAAAATCTTTCAGTTTAATATGCACAAATTTAATTTGTATAATGTTTAGGAAATGCTTATTATTTGTTTATTTTATGTTCAAATATTTTTTAATAAATTAGTTTATACATTTATAATTACAATACTTTTAACTTCTCATTTAATGGATAATCATGTCTTAAACTCCAATTTTATGTACAAAAATTGCAAATTGTCTACTTGCAAAGTATCCATTCTGAGTAGTTTTTCTACTTATAGATTAAAAAGGAAGCATGGCACAACAAATAATCCTGATTTATTCACTCATTATACAAATTTTGGATTTATAATGCTACAACATTAAAAATTAACTAAAAATACATACGTATAAGTGCTTTGAAGAAAAATTGAAAAGTCTTCATCTATAAATTAAGGGTATCGCATATATTAGATTATAATTATTTAATCATCTAAAGAATATTTTTTTATATTCATCAATTTTTCTTTCATGTTTCGGTTTGCAAGATTTTGGTTTATCTATTCGAATTTTCCAAAACCATATTCACCGAGTACAAGCAAGCGACAAGTCATGTTCACTACTATATAGAAAAGATAAATAACGTGTAGTTGTAAATTAATGAATAGTGTCGTAAATTGACGGCTATTTGATGGTATGAAAAAAATATCGTATGACGAAAGTATCATAAATTAATTTATAATGTAGAAAAATTAAATATGATTAAAAATGATTAGCTGTATATGTGAGTATAGTAACATTATTTGATTACATCAAGTAGGAAATTTATTGAGTGTATTCAAAATCTCCAATGTTGTCTAAACAAAGACTTGTTCAGTCGAAGGGCAACATAAACAACGCTATTTAAACACACCTACTTACATACATACTCACTTACTGAGGATAAAAACAATATTGTTTATTTTTTTCGGAAAATCCAGTTCGTACGTATATTTAAAATGCCAATTCTATTTTCAAATAGTCTGCTTACATTTTTCTTGTAATAGCAAATAAAACAATACGACCTCGTAACCCAGTTACATAAAATGTTATTGCAACAAACAATATAAAGCTTTTTACTGTAAAAAGAGTTAGGAGTTGCGGTACGCATATGTATGTATTGTATATGTGTGCGGATAAAAGGAGTTGTAGAAAGAAAATTTTCAGCAGCGCCGAGTAGTTAATGGATTTGAATGTTTAACTACAACATCATTTTGCATCTCTTGATAGAAAAGTCAAGTTGTTTGTGGAATGATAAATTGGCAAGATGTTAAATGTTGCTTATTGCATGAACTCTCGTAAACAGATGCCAAAATTTAATATCGGGCCAACAGCCGAAACATCTACTAGAACATAGTTGCGCACTTTTTATATACTGTAGGTGTGTATTATTAGAAATAATTACGTGTTACGTGTATATGTGTGTACGAACGAATATATTTCCTCAAACGTTTGCTTCACTAAATATTTCACATCAATACGATTTATTTTTACCTACAACTACCTCTATATAACATTCCATGTTTAAAAAATTAAACTAGTTTTCCTCCAGCCTTCGCTACGAGAAATTTATTATTATTAATAATAATTATAATGACACTCGTGTAATGCGTACACAAACGCCAGCTTTTACCTATTTATTTTCCCCGAACGAAAAAAATCCGTTGGAATGTCTTTGGCAATGCAGTGAAAATTGATTTTAATTTAATGATTTATTATTGCAACAGTTATTCATTTGTTTACTTCACACAAAACGCGTACCTACAATAATAAAATTCTTGTTTTCTTTTTTTTAATATATTTATGTGCTCGACATCAATAATTCAGATTTTAATTTACACGTTGATTTTTAAATCAAACCTATAGATTGCTATGTATTATGATTCCTAATGATGTCCTCTACCCATCCAAGAAGTCTGTAGTCAAGAATTTTAGACACCCTGTATACGCATATTGAAGTGTGCAATGTTATACGGCTTTATTTTGCTAATCTGGTGTTGGTTCTTAACATAATCAAATAGAACTATGGGCATCAAACTTTAATCTCAGGTGTTAAAAAGGATTTCTTTTTAACATCTCAATTGTAGCGCTAAATATTAATTTTTGCCAACTGTTTCCTATATGATTATGGTTCCTAATATTGTTAGATAGCATAATCACATAAGAATCAGCAGAAATGTCTACCTTACGTGTTAAACTAGTTTTCCAGCCTTCGGTACGAGAAATTTATTATTATTATTAATAATAATCATAATGACACTCGTGTAATGCGTACACAAACCAGCTTTTACCTATTTATTTTCCCCAAACGGAAAAAATCTGTTGGAATGTCTTTGACATTGCGCAGTAAAAATTGACTTTAATTTCATAATTTATTATTATAACAGTTATTCATTTGTTTAGTTCACACAAAACGCGTAGAATAAAAATCTTGTTTTCTATTTTTATAATTTTTTATACGCTCGACAACAATAATTCAGGTTTTAATCTACACATTGATTTTTAATAATATTGAAAGCCTATATGCAAAGTGCCCATTCTGGGCAGTTTTTTTTTCTTTTTTTTTTTNTCATTTGTTTAATTCACACAAAACGCATATTTTGTATGATAATAAAAATCTTGTTTTCTTTTTTTTCCATATATTTATGCGCTCGACAACAATAATTCAGGTTTTAATCTACACGTTGATTTTTAAATGAAACATATAAATGCAACAAACAAATAAATCATGTTATATTAATACCATTCATTTGTTGATCGACTACGATTTAAATTAATTTGAATAAAATACGTTTACACTTGAAAGCAATTATAGAAAATGTAATGGGCTTGTTGTAACCGTTTTTATTGCTCTCAGAGCAATTCAAAGCCAAGTTATATCAACAGTAATAGAAAAATAGTAAACAATTCTATATCTGGCGAGGTAGTAAATACGTTCGCTAACAAATGTTTAAAAAATAAATTCTCGGTTCAATAAATATTTTAAGTAGATCGTCCTTTTAAGACTCGTTATAGTTGCTTTTAAATGCGCTTGATTTAAGTACAACAGTATGTGTACAGCTAATAGAAAAATATTGATATCTACGTACTTATATATTTCCACAAACACTCCGTACAAATTTTAAAAGTTAAATATTTATTTCGATAAATACTTAAAGTAGGTCGTCCCTTTTTAGACATGATCTGAATAACAAGTAGTTTTTGTACGTTTTTTAACGTTATCCTGAAAATGTTCAATAATAATATGATAGAAAAATAATAAACAATTTTATATTCAACTTTATATAACAATCAGAAATTCTATAAGCATTTTATATTTAATAATAAATTGTTTAGTGCGATAAATATTTTAAATCTGTAATCCCTTTTCGTCACGCTATGAATAGCAAGAGATTTTTAGGGAGATTTTTCTTCAAAATTTTCAATAATGGCAAACAACAAACAATTATATTATATATCCAAAAATAAAATAGATTAATACGAAATTGTTTATTTGATATTTACCTACTATAAGTAAGTACATTTGAACAATTTTTTAAGAAAAAAAAATACTGGGCTCAAAATCTATAGTTATTTTAAGCCATGAAATAGCAATAATGTACTTTTGGTGAGACCTTTTTACAAAATCATTGTCTGGAAATTGTCCAACAACAATATAGAAAAATAGTAAAGAAGATTCTATCCAGCTAAGCACTAAATATATTGTAAAAATATCCGTTAGACTTCATATCGACATATATTAGAATATATTTTTTTAATTTATTATTTGCAGAACTAAAAAATTGAATAATCTTGTATTTTTAAGCATTCATAGGAAAATTTTATAACAAATAAATACGTAGTTCAATGAATATTTAAAATACAGCGTAGCTGAAAAATATTCCAAAATTATTATCTTTTGAGGATATCCAACAATAATCGAACAAATAGTAAATAATTTTATATCTGCTAAAATAATAAATATATTTTAATAGTGTCTGTGAGATATTTTTTAAATAAATATTTAAATTGCATTGTGTCCTTTTAAGGCGCTTGATATGAATATAATGTGATTTCGGTGAGATTTTTCTGTTCAAAATTGTTGTCTTGAGAATGGTAGACTAGATAGTATAAAAATCGTAAACAATTTTATATCTTAGTGGAAACCTTCTTACTTAGAGAAACATTGTAGTTTGTTTTTATTAAATATTTAAGTGATATAAAATGTGGAAAGTGTTTTGATCGTTAATCCTTTAAGATATATTTATCATACCCATTTAATTAACTCTCCTTTTGATATAAAGTAAAGGACACAGCGAAATGTTAAATAAAACAAATTGTGGATATAAATTAGACATATATATTTTTAGAAGTAATATTAATGAACGCGATAAATTTTATTATATACTATACATTTAATTCCGTGCGCATTATTTTCGCCGATTGAATCTGGAATGCAAGTAAAAATGTTTAAAGCTCAAGGCCCGATCAAAGCAGCACTCGTTAATTATCAATTTTACAAAGATTAAATAATCTCATGTGTTTTTTCTCTTTACATTTCACATAATTACATACAATAAAAATCAAACTTATCTACTAGCGAATGGCTTTCGGCTACATACTCTATAGATTATATGCTCTACACATGCTCATGTATACATACTTGAATAAATAATAAAAAATGCGATTATGTAATGCAGATGTATGTGTGTATATAATATGCATGTTACGCAGTAGCAGCATTTTTGCTACTACCATTTTAGCACTTTTATCAAACATATTTCGTACATGTGTATGTGAAAGCTTCGCACGCAGCCAGCCTACTACTACTACTATAATCGTCGTCTTCTCTTTCCAACTCATCGCGACGATTTATTCTTACATAACCGAAAAAAAAGACGTGCAAATAATAATATTTAGTTAATAATAAAATACGACATGAATTATTTATTTTCCATATTGCGGTTGAATCAATAGTTTAAATGAGCATAATTTCAAAAGTCGCTGTTCAATTTCATCGTGTTAAATTAAAGTGAATGTTAGTTAGTTATGTGATTTTGGTTGCATTTTTTTGGTTTTGTTTTCACAATTATTTAAACAATAATAATAAATATTACGCAATTTTATATCATTAGTTGATACCAACTGCATTGCACGTTTAGCTGCACGTTGCTATTAATAAATAAGTGCAATTAAAATTTATTTTTCCTGGTGGCCTATTAAGATTCTGACAAATTCAGAGGTTGTGGGTCGATATACAAAGGATTTTTGGTGATAAAGTCACTACGAATGAGTATATTGCGAGAGGTGCACTGTCAACAATTTCCAGGTTTTCGGCCCAAAATGCCTTCCAAAATAATATCGGCACTCTTTTGACATACCAACAAGTTCCGAACAGACAGATTTAGAAAGCCAAGCACAATTTCTTTGGTTTTCTTGACGCCGGCAAGGGTTGATGCTCCTTCGAAGCGTTTTTCGTCTTTAAAGCC
The DNA here is from genome assembly GCA_030264715.1 of Adinopsis sp. GC000173. Classification (NCBI taxonomy): domain Eukaryota; kingdom Metazoa; phylum Arthropoda; class Insecta; order Coleoptera; family Staphylinidae; genus Adinopsis; species Adinopsis sp. GC000173. The sequence continues at coordinate 8,570 of JARJDW010011985.1, forward strand.
TTTTCGACTTTCTTTTAACTGATTCCACCACTTGTAAGCATTGCTTTCTGACAAAACATGGTTCCAGAAGATTTTTGCAAGGTTCCGAAAATTTCTACATCCAAAATTTCATTCCCCAAACAAAATTTAATGCAACCTTTCTGCTCAATATAGTAATAACCGCCGCATGCACTTTTATTCACATATATTTGTTGTACGGTTTACCTGGGCCAATTAAATTGAAAATTGATCTTACTTTCTGGACACAGTAGTATTCAATCGTTAACTATTATAACTTAGCTAACTTCTTACATTTTATTTGGAATATTCAAGAGTAGTAAAAAATATTAAACCATTCTACGTCTTAAGTCATTATTATTTATTTATAGTTCGAAGTAAATCAATTTATATATTTTGCTCGAATGAATTGTAGAAATAATTATTTTAAAACTCAATAATATTTGAAATTAAATTATCAAATTAATGTAGGTAAATAATAGGTGTATGTAATACCTAATAAATTATACATGAACTTGTTAGGATTCTGATATTGTGTTTCGAATATGTTTAATAATAAAATAATTTCATACATATACAAGTCTCTACTAACTATACATTCAACTTTTGCTAAACATTATTATTTATTTTTGCTGCTGCTTGAGGGTGAATCAATAAGTTCGATATAATTAAACGGCAGTTTGAAAAGTCGCATTTTGTTGTTTTGCTCGCAATTCATTCGTTGAGGTAATGATTAAAAAAAACTATTTGAAATTCTAACTGGATAATTGACAATTAGATTAAAGACCATTAGTGTTTTTACCTTTTAGTTCAAGTTTAATTTAAAAGTTGGTTTTTTTTCTATTTTAAAGTAGAAAAAAATATTTCCCGAGAGTTTACTTGCCGCTGCTTTTTTCTTTGTTTTTTGTTAAATGGAAAACAAAAAGTTGGTATAAAAGTTTTTACTAAAAGTGTATTGTCTAGGGACTATTTACAACTTCTTTCTTGCTTTCTAGTGCTTTTTTAATGAAATTTTTATACGATTTATTTCGTTTTATTTTAAATTAGAAACTCGTATTTAAAAAAAAAATTGGTTTTTATTTATTTATTTATTTTATGCACACCATGAAATGACTTTATTTTTAGCCGGTAGATCAAACGGCGTTCTTGTTAGTTTTGTAAATTAAAATTTGACGGGAGAATTTAATATAAATCGATTAAAACAAAATGTAGTTTGAAAGAAAAACATTTTACGGAATTTTATTTATAAACAGCTCGATTAAAAATATATATATTTTTAGACGCAAATAATTCAAATTACTTTCACTAAACATGTGCGAAAAAAAATCCATTCTTCATCGACGCGCGTCCTTTTTGCTTCCTGCTGCAACATCATAAATAAAAATGAAATTTATTACGTTTCGAAAATTTAGAGTACAATGCATTTCGCTAAAATACGATTGATCTTGACTGATCACAAATATGAGTGGAACATGAGAGGAATAAGAAAGTGACATTTTATAAAAAGACTTGTCAAGATCAATAGTGATAAATGAAGATGATCCTGAGATTTTTCCGGTAGATATTAGATATTTCGTGTGTAAAAAACAGGATGGATTTTTATTTTGTCAGCAGCGTGCACTAAAAAAATATGAAACGATAATTTTGGCATAATAAAAAATTGAATATTAAAAGTGGCATTTTAAGAATTTCTTAATTTTAATTTTAAGATTATTGCACATTATATTTATTTAATTTATTAATATGGGGTGGAGTAAGTTCGTAAGTGCCCTTTTTTAGATATATGTTAAATTTTACAAATTAAGAACTTACGTTGTTTTACTATCAAGTGATCGACAAAGTTATTTCTGATTCATAAATATTTTTGCATATTTTTTGACCTTTATAAAGTGCGACTACTATTTTAATACACATCTAACATAGAACAGCCGAATAAAATGTTGTTATTTTCAAACAAATTTAGTATCATGTGCGCTGATTTTTTATGAGAATGTAGTATATTGTCAAGAGTTTGCATTAAATTAATAAATCCTTTCAATTATTTGAAATTTATTGAAAAACGTAGTATTCCGGCGTTACCCCGTAAATATTAGTCGCTCTTGTAGTAGTTGAAATGTTGTCTAATTTTCTATATTACCTTTAAATTGCAATGTATTGTACATCAATGCGAATTTAATGATAAAATTTGCATTTCCGATTCACTTTTGTTTCAAATATCTTCTTCAGAGCGCATAAAATGCAAAGTTTTAATACTTCTACTTTAAGTGAAACCATTAATTACATTTTCTCATTATTTAATTAAAACAACATAGAAATTGCATGCATTTTTTTATAAATTTGCTCATATGTGATTTTCCAGCTCACCCCTTAATTAAATCCAAGTACAATAATGAGAATTAATTTCATTATTACGACGAAGATGGAAATCCTCTCTTGCAAAGCAAAACAAAGATGTTATGTATATATATTTTATTAATATTAATTGAACGTTTTGTCCTATCGCATTACAGCATGTGATGTAAAGCCAAGAAGCTGCGCTTCGCATTCTCCGAATTTATATATTTACGTTTGACTATTTATATAATAAGAATTATTATTATATTATGAAGTTAGCAAAATACAATTTATTTATTTATTATGCGCAAACAATGAAATAACAACGTTATTTTTAGGAAACTAGATCAAAGGAAGCGTTTTTTTTTCAGCAGCCGGCTGAATTTCTGGGCGTTGTGATACTACATAGTATATATACTTACATAGTTGCAACAAAAACTCGTAACTTCTTCATGAAGGCAATTAACTGCTCAATTATGTTTGATATCAAATTCATGTGAGCAATTTGCAAGCGCGCTCTTTTTCCCTCCTTCGGCTTAATTGTTGCTCGTTGCTTACGTTTCTTATGCGAGTGTGTATGTTTTTCATTTAATTGATTCGGTGTGGAGGTAGAGTTTCGGGCTTATACATCGTGCAAGTAATTAGTATACAGTCAAGTTGCGTGATTAATTGATGAAGTAAATAGGAAAGTGCAACTAAATGCATAACAATCAATCAAACAATATGAATATGTGTGTGTGTGTGCTGCATGCTGCAAGATTGAAGGAATTCTATTGAAGGAAAAATTGTTTAACTTAAACTTTTTATTATTATCAAAAATTATCGTTTTTTGATACTTAATCAAACAGCAAATTAATTTATTATCATTATAATTAATAATTACACCGAGATCATTTTAAGAAATAATTAATTATAAGGCAAATTATAATTTTTCATATTTTCTTAATTAACTTTCTGATTAATAATTATTCCACAATATTTTTGCAAATTCATACCGTTTTTTTTCTTTCCTTTTTGCTTTTTAATTCAAACTATAATTAACGTTATTTGTCGAGTTTTGAGCGCAAGTTTTATCATTTTGAAAGTAAAAATTTGTACAAAAAAAATTTGTAAAACAATTAAAATATAGGTTGAGGAGTTTCAATTTACTTTAAACGTACCAATAATATCTCTTTAAATAAATCTCAATGCGGGCATGATATAATTTGACAGATTGTCAATTCCCTTTCAGGTTCGTTCTATTGAAATCACTATCCAAGACTGAAAACCGAGAACCTTCATCCTGAAACTGCATCCTTCTCCCATATATTTGTTGAATGTTGTGACTATCACACTGTTATTATTCTAGAATAGTTTAACAACTTCATACCATTTTTGGCTTTTCCCTTTTTGTTAAAACCATAATTATTTATTTTATTATTACTATAATTATTATTATTGTAATTTGTTACTTCAATATTGCCTGAAAGTGGTTTTATTATTCTTTTTAATCTACTATAAATGTGCCTATAATATATCTCTTTAAATAAATCGCAATGCCGGTGTGGTATAATTTGAGCGATTGTCAACTCGCTCTCAGATTCTACTGAAATGTAACTATCCAAGACTGAAAACCAAGAACCTTCAACCCGAACTGCATCCTTCTCCAATATCTTTTGAATGTTGTGACTATCACATTGTTTATACTATTATACTAGAATAGTTTTACAAATTCGTACCATTTTTAGCATTTCCCTCTTTGTTAGCAATCATAATTATTTATTTTACTATTATTATTAATGTAATTTGTTAGTTTATTACTTTGAAAGTAAAACATATATATCTTTTTCAAATTTAATTTGATGAATTATAATAAGTTTATTAAAACGTAATTGCGGCAAGAAAGTGTGTAAAATAAGTTTTAATTTGATAGAAACAATTATGGCGGGTGACAAAGAACTATACCGCTATTAAAATAGAAATAAGCGATAAATCTCGACAAAAACGTAGCTAATTTATTAAACAACATGGACGCGCTAAAAAATGTAAAATTTATAATGTACATTAAAGACAACACATAAAATGAGCGTTTTCGTTTTGCTGCTGCCATATGGAAAAAAGGTGCTCATTTGCTAAAATAATAAAAATTTTAATTATATCATTCGGGTGCAAAAATAACGACAGCATACAGCAATGGAGAGCAACGAGAGATAAATATAAATTTCATAAACTTTCTATAAAGCCGGAAAGGTAGTTAACCAAAATTTATTTTCCACGATTTGAAAATAAAAGATGTTTGCAAATGTTTAATAGCCGGCTCTAAACGAATGAATCAAAACGAGATCAAAACTATTCGAGCAAGTTTCGAAAACACGAAAATTATTCTCCTGCACCAATAAAATTTTAATTATTATTTGAAAATCATTCGTAAAAACTTTGAACATTTTGGATTTTTTATGTTACAAAGATAAGAATTATTTTAAATTTAGAGAATTCTAATGAGTATGTTAAAAAATATATAAAGCACTAATTATTATTTTAATATGGTTCATAAAAACGTTATTAGTTTTAATGTTATTATCTTTAAAAAAAGGTAGTTTAAGCATCTTGCAAGTTCAATTAAGTATGCCTATTCTTATAACATCATTAAATAAATTTACTCTAAGTTTGACCGAATTAAATTAAAATAAGATCTAAACTTTGCAACATTTTAAGATGATATAAAATAATATAAAAGAAATATATAATTTTTGTTTATCTTTGATTTGAAAAATGAGAAGATTGTCTTTACACATCCAACTACTTGTTTAGTTACTCTTTGAAATGTAAGACTTATTTATGCCAATCCTTGTATTAAAAAAGCTTAATCTGGCGTTGATATAGTTCACTAATTAAGAATTTTCATTGAAAAATGCTAGAAAAAATAATTATGTCAACATCTTTCACAGAAATGTTTTAAGTTTTAAAGCTTTTAATGCAATTTTAAAATAAATCCCAATATGTATAGTTGGTTTGACCGAATTGATTCGAAATTAGATCAAAACTATTCCGTAAGTTTGCAAAAGATCACAATATTCTGCATCAATAAAATAAGTACAACAGTAAAGTAATGCTAATCTGGATAGTTAGTTAGTTTTAAAGGCAGCAACAACTTTGAGGAATATTCAAATGTGCGCTCTGCTCTGGAAAAAGAAGCGCACACAGAATACATTCTTGCATATTAATTAGCTAAATTTAGTTTCCACGATTTGAGAGAAAATAGGTAAATGTCGTACTATAAAGTTTAATAGTCAGTTTGACCGAATTGATTCGAAATAAGATCAAAACTATTCGAGAAGTTTATAAAGTACAAAGATATTCTGCGTCAATAAAGCACGTACTTACAGCAAAGGAAAAAAATTATAATTCACCGAAACGTTATTAGTTTTTAAATTTTATGCTGCTTGAAAAAAGAACAACTTTGAAGTGAATATAATAACAATTTCTCAAAAATATTAAAGTTTATTAAATACCTCCATGAATAAAGTATAAAAACACTAATTATTATTTTAAAAGCCTTCACATAAATGCGTTATTAGTTTCAAAGTTTTTTGCGTAAAGAGGTAACAAGTTGTAAGTGCATTCAAAATTTAAGTGCATCGATAAATAAGTTAGTTTATAAAACATTAATGATGGCGGTAACAAAACCTGGCAACAAAACGAGAAATTAGCATGTACATTAGCCATTCTTATATGCGATAATTAACTAAAATTAGTTTCCAAGAATTGAAAATAGGTAAATGCCGTACTAAAATTTAATAGTTGCTTTGACCGAATTGATTTAAAATAAGATCAAAACTATTCCCGACGTTTATAAAACATGAGAATTTCATGCGCCAATAAAAAGCATGTAGGTACTTACAACAAAAATGCTAAATAATACTACTAATATATTAACGTGCTTTACATAAATATTTTTAATTTTACTTAAAAAGCAAGTTTATTATTTGCAATTTAATAAGAAAATGTAAAAAATGTAAAATATCTTGCCAAACTTCATCTAATTTAAACAGCAAGGGTGGAAAAAAGTCAAGAATTCTTATTAGTTGTATTAATTAAAGCTAGCTCTATCATTTTAAAATTATTAAACCTATTCACAAAGGTAACAAAACTTATTTATTCATCTACATTAAATCATGTATACAAAATTGAATTAAGAAAATGTTAAGCAGTAATATCTTAAATATTCTCCCAAGACGATGTAACTTCACTCATCAGTTTATAAAAAAAACATAACCCCAATTAATTAACGTTAGTTCTACCATTTAAAAATGATTAAAACAATTTATAATTTTTATAAAACACAACAATATTCCAAATCAATGAAAGATAAACTTATAGAAAACATTTTTAGGTAATTATTATTTTAAAATGCTTATCTATTCATCTATTTTAGTGCATGAATATAAAATTTAAGTGCATCGAAGAAAATATTATAATAAAATATTAATAACTTATATTACTTTAAAAAAACCTAGCAAAAGAAGTTATTATCTTTAGTGCTTTTTTTCTCCTTTGGTTAGAGAAAAATGCATTACTTGGCGCATCCTGTAAGCACATTAGAGTTTCTTATATTATACAAACAATCCAACAAAGGAGAAATAATATCGCAGCGCTATAAAAATTGCATTTTCATGTTTATTTGAAAAATGTCTGTAAAAGTGTTCAAATGAAGGAAAAGTAAAGCAACTAACAAACGAAAACGATGAAGAAGAAGAAAAAAAAGCATGGTCGGAGAGCAAGCGCAAGGTATATACGTATAAGTAGTAATGTAAAGGAAGCAGTTATTCTAAGTGTGCAAGTATTAGTGTTGCATTTGCACTGGCAATTTGCCAAATCCCTACTGCATTTCAGATGTGAGTCAGTGAACTCTGCAAAAGTATGAACTCACCTAATATATGCTTGCTTTTCATTGCAAAATCGCGTTAGTGATATTCTATATAACTATAGAAACTTTTTTTTTGTTATTCACCTATACACACGTACTGTGTGTGTTGTACGCGTACTCTATACGCTCGATTATTTACAATAATACAAAACGTTTCTAATCATTAATGCATGTTTTTCCTTATTTAAATTGAATTTGTCACGGCAATTTTCGTTTAATTTAATAAACCGATTAACTGTAATTCAGTTAACATTTAATTGAGGTTTGATTATAATTACGACCTAACTAAGACTAAAGAGATGTGATCAACAAGACAGGAAGTTGTTATCTTCATGTGTCGAGTTTATATATTTAATAATTAAACAATTTACTTGTAACACTTAATGTGTATACTATTTGCTTTTCTTCTAGTGATGCCCAGCATATTTCGTTTAATAAAATTCACATTTTTCACTTAATTACACAATCATTTGGTACAGGGTAATAAAATTAATGTAATGGATCATTTATTTTAAAAAAGTGGTGTGTAAGTTCATTAAGAAATGGTCTATCACATATTTATGTTTAATTAAGTGTAACTATCTAGCTATAATTACTTATACATATATTAAAAATGACAATGCTTTAATCAATTTATAAAATTAGCGTAAAACATAAATTAGGTTAGATATGCTACAGATTTTCCTTATACATAATGCTACTATATTAGTAAGTCTATTTCATCTTTTTGCTCAGATTATATATGCACTTAGTTATTTTTTTAAGCATAAATCAAGTTGAATTAATGAAATATGTATTTAAAATAATCATTAAAACTTTTCACCAATGAAACTGTTGTTACTTCCTTTTTTAAATCATTATTTATTATTATTATTTTTAAAACAATGTGTAATTGGTATTACACAAATATAAATACAAGTAGTTTGATGTACATATACCACATGCAATAGAATTGATAATAGATATGTAATCGATTAAGAAATTAAATTATTGGGTGGGTTTTGAAAAAACCTATTTTTACTTCTCCAGATTTTTTCCCTGGTGGTGGGCTTAAACCAATAAAGTGAAAAACGTTAGATTTCAGTTCTTAAATTGAAATCTTTAGATGGCTCTGATTTTGTTCAATCAAAAATAACATATATTTGTACATTTTTGAATTAAAAAGAAATTAACGGATTTGGATCATCGTATAATTATGAAAGTGGTGTAAGATTCTTAAATCACAAATCGATGAATTAATAGAAATATTGTGGGAGCTTTTTAAATTTCTTATTTTCGTATAAAAAGTTAAAAGGAATTATCATTTTTAAAATAAACTAAATTAATTTAATGTGTTTTTAATTTAAATATGCATCAGATTAATGTATCAGCAATTATTTATATTTTATAGTTTAAGCGGCTTAAACAATTTGTAGTTAAAAATAGTGTTATTATTATGTATAAAAAACTGGATTAATATAAATTACCTATATTGTATAATACTACTAATATATTTATAAAGTCGTAGAAATATTGCGAAGCTTGAAATAATTACCCCTTATATTTTTTAATTGAGCAAAATGTAAACTTTTCATTGTCAAAATAAATGATCCGTATCATATTTCATTTATTTGCGATTAATAATACAAAATACCTATACTGTATTGTATAATATAATACTACTAATATATGTATAAAGTTATAGAAAATATTACATGAAGCTTGAAATAATTAACCCTTATATTTTTTAATTGAGCAAAATGCGCAAACTTTTCATTGTGTCAAAATAAACGATCCCTCTCATATTTCATTTATTTGCGATTAGTTATAATAAAATAAATTAATACAAAACATGTGTGCCGTTGTTTTTTTGTTTTATATAATAAAAAATAACCTAATAAGTATGATTAATTTCCCGCTTCTGTCAAAGTTTTGATTACTCGCATTTCTAAATGGGAATTTAATACTGTTTTAATTTTATATATGTAGATATTTTTTTGAACGGCACCCCTCGTCAAAATGCATTTTTTATTCCGCGCTTAGCTTAGGATAAAGTTTTTTGCAATATTGATAAATATAAATAAGAGCAAATGGCAGAGTCGTAATTGGAAACATTATTTACACTATTATTGTTCTGGCTTTTTTCCTCTAAAAAAAACTTTAATTGTAGTAATTTACTTTTAATCCTTTTTTAGCATCTGCAGCCGTTTGGTCAGACCAAAATACATTAAAATAAACAAACATTTACGAAACGTTCGCTTTAAAAAAAACTCAATTGTCCGTAAATAAAATTATTTATGTTTAATTAGCGCACGGGCGAGCACAAAAAAGCCATACTATATATGAATCAAGATATTACTGGTATATTGTAATTACGTTAAAAATTTGTCAGCGTTTCGCTGCGACGATAAATCATTACATACCGCGTCGCTGATATTTAATTATTTATTTATCTGACGCGCGCGTTTTTTTTTGCTAGAAAGTTTATTTTCCGAACAAGAATAACAAATGAAAAATGATGTTCGCTAATCACAATAAACTTACATTGTGTAATAACTTTGTTTGGGATTTTGATTCCATTAATACATTGACAGTTTTCCTATAAATCATAATAACTTTCTGTGTTTTTTTTTCAGCTTCTGTGTTTATTATTGCCTTTTTTTATTGCCATCGCTTTGCATTTATTTTTAGATTGGATTTTACTTATTTATAGCTTTTTATGCATTTTTCATTCATTCAAAATTAATATAATTATATTATATACAGTGCTTTCACTAAAGTCGGTGACCCCAAATTCCTTAATAGATGATCTTGAATTAATTATTTGTTCATCATAGTTGGGCTTCAGTTTTTATTGGAACCTTCGATTTT
>JARJDW010011987.1:0-29159 GCA_030264715.1 Adinopsis sp. GC000173
GTCATAGAATTTTCTTAGCTTCTTAATTACAGTACTTACTGTTCCTAAATCAAACCTTTTTAGCTAAATCTACTTTTTCATTTAGAATTATCAGTCATGCATCTGCACCTGCTGAACCTAGCCTAAAAATCCTAAAAATTTGTGTTATTTCATTATTGTTATTGTTTGTAGCTCGTAATTATTAATATTTAAGTAAATAAAAAATATATATACATACTTACTAATCTACTAAGCAATTCTAAACATTCAAACTGTAATTTTGTATCTTGATTGATTTTTACCTTTGCATATGTTTTCAAACAATCGAATTAATAGTTTCGCCAACTTTACAGTTTAATAATTTAGAGAGACATCTATACGTTTGTGGCGGAAAACATAGTTTCATACAAAAGTTGCATGATGTCGCATGTGTTTTATTGCCAACCTTATCAAATTGAATGTTTCTGTATCGAATCTGTCAAATTTCAATTTATTTTGATTACAATTAACCTGTCTTAGATTTTTGATAGTTTTCAGTGATTGGTTCAGTTTTATTTTAGTGCAACATGACAACAAGTAATCACTGCCATATTCTTTACGTATTGTGATATATAGTAATAAGAAAAACCAAACAAGATGTTGAAAATTAAAGCATTAAATACCGAGTCAACTTCGGATGAAGATGCACCGGAGATTAGAAAAGAAGCACAAGTATGTAAACAAACTATCTACATATGCTATTGTTTATTAATCATTTTTAGGAGGAAATTGCTCTGGATATGTACAATAAAGCATTACGGTTGCAATGTAGCAGTGACTTGAAAGAAGCTCTTGATATTTTGATAAAACTGTTGGAAGTGAACATACCTCAACTTGAGGCTCAAGGAGGACTTCCCAAGACAATGTCAACTATAAAATATTCTTGTCATATCAATATTGGAAGCATTTCTATCCAACTAGGTGATGATGAAAAAGCGTTAGAGAATTTTCTAATTGCATCAGAGTTAGACAAGACGGACGTAACGTTGTGGTATAAAATTGGTGTATTAGCTTTAAAGTTAGATAAATTTCATCAATCTGCATTTGCGTTTGCAAAAGGACTAGATTGTAGCGAATCCCATTGGCCATGTTTAGATAAACTTATTTCGGTGTTATTCGTTATACAAGACACCATTGCTTGTCTCGAATACATTGGAAAAGCGTTGATGTTGGACCCGTACTATATGAAAGGGATAGTTTTGCGAAAAAATATTTATGAAAATAATTCAGCAACTCAAGAATACTATAAATTATATAATCCCAACCACATTCATGAACCTAAAATTAATGTAGACATCGATGAGGAGGACGAAAAAAGTATTTTATGTGAAGTTCAAACGTTACGTGATAGATTGAATGAAGTTGAAAAGTCTTTGGAGCCTAAACCGTTACCAACCATTCCACTCTCCAAACCGTTGGATGATTATACTTGGGTGGCTTTAGGCAGAACTTTAACACATTTACACAAATATATTACCGACAATAATATGGTATTTAGATAATATATATAAAGATAAATATTTATAGTTAATTATATAATTTTTAGACTCATTTAAGCAAAATCAATTTGGCAAAATGCATGAGCATTAATGGTACTGAAAATCCTATTCCAAATGAACCGGAAGAATCTGAGCCGGTAACTGAAAATGAACAGACTGAAAAATTGAGTGATAATGACGGTGAGACTGTGAAAGAAACTGACAATAATAGTGAAAATAAAATCACTGAAGAAGTTACCAATACGACTAACACCAATGATGAGCCAATGGACACTAGCGAAATACAAGAGCGAAGATTGTCGCAGAATAGTGAAAATGATGCTACTGAAAATAACACCACTGAAAATAATGTTGAAGAGAACGATGAGGTGGTGTCACAATATTGTAATTAATACACACTAATTTATGAGTGCTTTTAGATGGAACAAGAGGTTGATGATCAGGAAGAAACTACCAATTCGAAACGAGTTTCTTCTGTAAGTAAAAGCGTGAAGCGTAAAAGGGATTTGTTGTCAGACTTGCAAATATGGGGTTGGCACAGCAAACGAAAGTCGGGAAAAAAGGCAAAAAGTGATAAGGATTATACTATTGAAGATGCATTTGCTAGAATTATTCCTTCATACTTATTGTAAGTATTACTATTATACATTTCAACAAATATTAAGTGGACCGAAAAGTAATTTCGCATTTTGAATTCGTATGAAGTGCAGTTTCATACTTTTATTATTCATTTCAATTACAGCTTCTGACTAACGAATTTTAAAAGATGGAAAAATATTCTTCCTCTAAGAAATTTTATAAAGTCAGAGACTGTGTGCCATTTGTGCATTTTTTTCAGGTACATTGGTTTTGAAGCGATTCTTTTGTGTGAGTTTTGTGAATTGCCATTAGTACAAAATATCTTTCGGATCTATCAAAGGTGCTTTTATACATCAATCCCCATGAAAACAAAAATTATTGTTTTAGATTTGACTAAAGATTCGATGTTACTTCCCGTTTCATTCATTGAATCGAAAGTAATATTTTTATATGTTATAACAATAACAAACTTAATTTTTAGGCCTAATGGTATAAATTCAGAACGCTACAACAATATAAATTTTGAAAATACCGTAATAGCAAGATCAGCGCTCGAAGAGCTTCATGAGGAAGATGATGAACATAAATCGGAATCGGAGTAAAAATACGTTCATTACATATTTCATTACTATATTATTATATCTTTGCACTTTTAAGAATAATTTATTTTGGAACGGAGGAAGAAAAAGAAGATGTTAAAAAATTCTGGAATAGAAATTGGGAAAATTGCGATGCGATTGATTTGATTGAAGCATACGTGCATGCACTTGCAGAAATGTGGAAATATAAATGGCCCAAGGAGTTAATACCACTTTATATAGACGCATATTGTATGTTTCGAGAGCATTGCAATCATCCACAGCTATTCACTGCCAATCCAAACTTTGAAGCGCTGAGAAAGGATGCGCTTAGCACTTTGCTGTACGGCGAATCGATAACATTCGTCACTAAAACGTAAACAATTAACTTGCATTAATAATCAATAGGAGCTTAACATAAATATTTTGTAGAGATTACACGGAGCATGAAATTCATTGCACATCCGTCAGCCATTTATTATTAATTAGCAGCTGGGACTCTGATTGGAAAGATGAGTACTTGGATTTTGCGGTTCGAGTTCAATGGCTACGAGCACATTTGTTCAAGAACAATAACGAAAATGCGCTGGCAATAAACGCATTGCAAATCATACAGGAATTACTAACTCCTGAAACTGAGGCGGAATTACAGCAAACATCAGTAAATCTTTACAATGGCGGCAAATATAGTGTTATTAGTCATGGCGTCTTGGAAAAAATATTATCCAAACTTGAATTGTATGCAATTATAATTTACTTCTTCTATTCGATAATTGTTGCTACATTGCAATTTGTTTGATATTGCGTGATAAACTAGGAGTTAAATTTACATGCATTGTATTGTATTATATTGTGAAGAGAAATCGCACTAAAAAAATATAAGATTTTGATCTATTATAGATTATAGGAAATTATCAACTTAATTAATTTATATTATTAGTTATCAGATGTTGTCCGATTACGAAAGTTTATGCAAATTCTTTGCATTTTGTTTTAGGATGCTATCGTAATGTGTTCTATGTCGAATCAATTATTTATTTGCAATAAAATAACTTCAAAATACGTACAAAACAATTAATAACGACTAGAAAGTACAGTGAATTTAGTAATCAAATCAGTTGCATAATATCAAATGTATAACAGGGGTGTAATAAATTCACTTGCTCGAGATTATAGATTATTGCAACCAAAAAACGGAAACTATGCTCTAATTTCTCTTCTGTGCGCATTAAAAAAGAATTTCTCGCTTTTTGAAATGTGTAGCAACGTTTATCGAACATATAAAGTAATATTTTGACACGATTTATTAAAACCTTCATTATTTAGGTTTGAATCCCTAAGTCGTTTAGAAGAATTGTACGAGTGCAAGCAATATGAAGATGTTGCAAAAATATTAAAAGCTACATTTACGACCAATTTCAATCATATGACTTGCGGTAAAATGGGAAGGCCCGCACAGCTCGGCTTACTAATGCACTCGCTTTGGTATACGGATATGCAAGAGTGCTTTGTATGGAGCGAGGAGTGTTTGAATGAATCGTTGTATCACGTAATTAAAGAATCAACAGATAGAGACAAATGGGGAATGGTTTTGGATAAATGCTTACTGATCATGTACGAAATCATTAAAAATGAGACTGTTAGCATAAGTAATACTAAAATTTTTAAATTAGTATTGATTTTAATGATTTAATTAAATAATTTTAGTTGATATTCTACACGAGAAAAAGGTGTACAGACTGGTTGAGAGCTTGGCGATATTATCAACACGCCAAGTAAACGCTGATAGCAGTTATGATATGCCATACAATCACACAATTTCCTGGATTTTACTACACTACATATTACTTCGGTACGTATTTTATTTATTCGATTAAATGAACAGAATCTAAAAAAAATATATGTACGCAGCGATGAACATCGGCAGCAAGCTAAAAAAATCGTAAAACACGTCCAGAAAGATGATAAAAATCGATTGGAGCTATCAAAGATTGATGATGATGAGGACGTGCCAGCATCGGTTGCCATTTTATTTTCAGCTCACGAATTTTTAGGACCGAAAGGATGGTGTCTCATAAATCAAGGCGAACTGTTGCATTTCATCCTCGATTCAATTATATACCGTTTAGATACTCCGATATTTGAGACGCTACGTGACAAAATTGATATACACTTGGAGCAGGCGTTCTTCTGTTTGTACCAGCATCCGTGCAAGAAGAATAAGATATCACGACATTTAGCTGATCATAATGTGAATCCGTTACCGCTCACATGGGAGCGCGCTCAACAATTGTATGAGTTCTTTTGTCCGGATGCATTACCGGAGTTTGATTCATACAAATCGATTTCGATTTCGTCGGATTTGGAACAATTACTGCAGCGAATCATTGCGCTGGTGCCAAAAGATTGCGATCCGCAGCCCGTCGCGCAAAAAGTCAGCGATTTTGTTCATGCAAATTCGACGGATATGCCCAAACCGATTGAATTTCCATCGAAAATCAAAGCAATTTATTACCTATTAGGCGATTACTTTTTCAAGCAGAGCGAAGTGAAGCGCAGCTACAAATACTTTCTTCTCGATTTATCTATTAATCCTGATCGAATCGACTCATGGGCGGATCTAGCTTTGGGCATTCATAGCCAGTTGGAATCGAAGTTGAATCATTGCGAGCGATTTAAGAGCGAGACTGAATTTCTCGATCGCGCTAAAAGCGCTCGAGTATGTTTTCGCGAAGCGCTCAAATTGAACGATTCTCATGTAACGTTATGGATCGAATTCGGTTCGTTTGAATACATGGTGCACTCATATTGCTCACGGGTTTTAAAATACGAGTCGGAAAATTTGAGCATGGAGAAATTTGAGGTGTTGGAGAATGAGAAGGAGAATTATCTAGAGAGTTCGAGGAAAAGCTTTCACCAAGCGCTCGAATTATATCAGCTCGATCAGACTGAAGCGGATGAGCGTTGGCTCTATCATTACATGCTAGCGAAAATCGCTGAAAAGAAGCAAGAAGACCCAAATGCATATTTGCAGCATTATCTAACCGCTGCCGCTTTGCTGCACGAGAATAATTGCACGTATCCCGAGAAAATTAACTACAATAATCCGCAACATTTATCGTTAGAGGCTTTGGAAGTTCACTACAGAATTAATTCGTGCATTTTGAAATATTTAGAGTTGCACGAGGGGAAGATAATATCTGGTGCGTTAGGTAAATTATTCAAAAAGTGTCTGGATAGTTCAATTATACAGAAAAGCAAGTACGAAACGAAATCGAATGCAAAACCGGAGGTTAAAGCGAATGCAGAAGCTGATGCCAAATTGGCGGAGGATGTTAAAAATTGCCTCGAAGATGTCATTAAGCAGGTGGTGGAAAAGTGTGAAAAGGCCGATCAGAAAGCTGGAAATGAAGGAGGGGCGGCGACTGATGTCGTTGTGATCGATTCTGATGAAGATAAAAAGACGGAGAAGGCTGCCACCGAATTTCCGAAGATTAAAGTGCGAAGTATTCAAGAAATAATGGAAGAGATGATGAAGGATGCGTTTGAAAAAACGAATACTCCTAGTATTACGCCTACTGCCACTGCAACAGAAATGGAGGTGGAAAGTGAAGTAGTTGTTGAAACTACTCCTATTGAAACTACTACAACTGAAATAAAAGTAGAAAGCGAAGCTAAAGTAGAAACTGAAGTTGTTGCACAAGTAGATGATAAAGCGTCACCAAAAAGTGAAGAGGAAGAGACTAATGTTAGAGTAAGTGACAAAACATTAATTAATACACGTATCATCGTAATAAAAATATAATTTAACAAAGAAACGTATTGATAAGATGAAATTTGAACTTTAAGACGTATATAAAAATTGATTACAATCGATTGCCGCATCAAACCGAATCACATAATTCATATTTGTTATTCGCTAAAAAAAAGAATGAAAACCGAAAGATTCTAGCTGTAGTCAGATTATTAAAATGAAAGAGATACACTCAGCCGGATTATTCAAATGAATCGATTTTCCCATTTCTACTTTGCGCTATCATCGATTCTATATGACGTAATTTTCTTTTGAATATATTTAATTATAAAAACTAAAGTTTGTTCACAAATTTTATTTGGAATTAATGCACATTTCATCACAACAGCAGCGAAATTATTAACAAGTTTTTATTTATAGGAATGATAAGTAGTTACTCAATTACCTTACCTGCCGCTTAGTTTACAAAAGTAGAACAAACCTTGAGTTTTAATAATTAAATATATTCAAAATTTAAAAAAATGGTTCATCAAGAGATAAACGTGACGTTAAAATTTGCCCATTTCTTCAAAATTTCTTTGTTCAAAAATCTTCATTTTAATTACTCACAGTTTACCAAATTCTTGATTTGTAGTGTATAATATATTTTTTAGAAATCTACAACTACAGCTACCGAAGATTCCAGCAGTTCATCGAGTAGTTCCAGCTCTAGCACAAGTTCCGATTCAGAAAGCGAAGATTCTAGTTCAACAACCAGCTCATCATCCGATAATTCAAATGATCTATCAGAGAATGAAATTCTAAGTCTGATCGATAGATGTATTGTAGGATTAGAACAATGCATTAGAAGGCTTCCTCAAAATTATAAAGCCTTATACAGATTGGCGCACATCTATTACTCATACGGCAAAAAGAAGGATTTAAATCGATGTAAACAACTTTTATTAAATGAATATAAATGCAAGAATAGTGTGATTGTTAGCGGATTATTTTCCGATCGAAAAACTAACAATTTCTTTAATGTTAGTCAATTGGGTATTATATGAATTATAAATATTTTATCGTAATAAATATTTTAGGGAATATGGAGGATACCGTCAAGTGAAATCGATAGGCCAGGATCGTTATCAGCACATATGGGCCGTTGCGTAAATCTACTGTTAGAGGTACTTCGTGACACGAATGATCACAAAACGCTTCTGGAATTATGTTTGCAACTACGGAGAATCCCCGATGCTGACAAGTAACACTTCAATAATAACAAAACAATATCAGTACACTCATTTATTAATCGTTTTAGGGTTTACATTCGTCATTGTGAGCGCGAACAATTATCCGAACAGGCACTCACCATGTGCATTCAAACTCTACGCAATCAAATTAAAAATATCAAACCGAATTCGGCATCATCCGAACGGCTGGTTGTTGACATTTACAAGGCATATCAACGAAGCCAAAAAAATCTAGCGCATCAAGAAAAAGTATTTGGTACAATGTTGGTGGATGCTTATAAGAAGATTATGGATGATAAGATACCAGACATTCCCAATCAGTTAGATTTGGCCATTAAATACTGCCAGCAAAGTAGAGTTACTGAAAAGGTGAAGAAGCAACAAACTGCGCCGCCGCCTAGCAAAATGCCTATGATGACAGGCGTGGTAAGTAAAGTAATAGTTATTTATGTTGCGCGTATGCCTCAATACTTTATTTTTCGTTTTACATTTTGAGGCTTTCCAGATTTTGCTTGACTTTTGTAAAGGGATGATAATTATCTAATTCGTGCGAATTTATATCATACAAGTACCTACATTCTTAAATTTACTCACATGTCAAAATTTAGACAATGCACAAATTTGAGACGTTTGACGAAAAAACATACAAAAGTCATTCTGCAAATTTAAAATTTATTGGAAAAATGTCAGAATTTTACACCTCGTAATAATTCCGAATCATTATGTAATTTTTTTTTTTTTTTATTTTCTTAAAATAATTTCAAAATCTTATTAATAGTTATTTATCTATCGAGACAATAACTTGGTACTTTAATGCCGAGCATGAAAATGCATTGCGACCATGCGAAGCATTAAAGTAGCCTTAATGGCGAGGTGCATATTAGATTTTTTCGGAAATCGATTTTTATAATATTTATTTACTTGCTTTCCAAGATTTTATAAGTTAGGTGACATTTTGTGTCTAGTGTAACACTATTATATTATCATACATGCCCATTTCCGAAAGAAAATCTATACATTTGAGAAATTTTAATGAAAGACTAACAAAAATCGGTTGAAAAGTATAAAATTTGTTAGATAAATATAAAATGTGCAGTATGATTACGAGGCCCAGTTAAAAAGTTTTCAAGATGTTGATCCAGAAGAAGAATAATTACTTTAATTATTGTTTAATGTTTCTAGCCACCGGTTTTGCCTACACCATCTACAGTTGGAGCTCCGATTCAAATGCAACCATTAAAACGTCCCGGTTTAGGTCGCCCTCGTGGAAGACCTCCAGGTCCAAAGCTACCAAGTCAGATTAAATCGCCGCGAGGTCGTAGCCCCGGCTCGTCTTCAAGCTCATACCTTCAAAACTCTCTATTTTCCGCCGCTTCTACGTACGAGTATCTAAAACAATATCAAGAAGAACTGATTCGGCAGTATAGTCAGACATTAACAATGAATCAACTCAATTCGCTCGGTTCGAATATGTTTAATAACCCGAATTTATTGAGCGCTAATGCAACGTTAAATCCGATGCTAAATCCAACAAGTTTGGTTCAAACTATGCGGCAAATGAGCACGGGTATTAATACAATGGCGGCTAATCAATTAAGTCAAAGTTTGAGTCAATTAAATCCAAGCTTACTGAAACAGATCAGCAATCAATTAAGTGCACCAACCAGTACACCATTATTATCAAATTTAAATTCAGATAAATTAAGACAACTTACAGCGTTAGCGCAAAGTACAAGTCAGCCAAAAGTACATAGTTCGCAAACAAAAGTACATAAACCAAAACAAAGTTATTCTGGAAGTAGTAAAGCTGCAACAAGCACAACTGCGAGTACTTTTAAATATCCGCCTGCTGATGTAATTAAAACTAAGCCTAAGGAGACCTCAAAAAGTTTGCCTGCGGGCTTATCTTCAAAAGTAATAATCATAAAATATGCTCATCTACCACACTTTAACGTTTGTTTAATTTTGTAGGAAATTACTAAATCTTATAGTTCCCCAAAAACGTCCTCTGCCGTCGAGAAAACTGCAAGTTTAATTAAAGATCGGCCGAATATTTCAATTACACCAATCGCAGCCACAACAAATACGGTAACAGCTAAGTTGCCGCCGACCGCTATAACAAGTCCCGTCAAAACACTTCAAGAAAAATTAGCTGACAAGCAGAAACAACAAAAGAGTGCCGCCGCTGCTGCAGCGAAAACTTTGGAGTTTAGTTCAAAGGCGTTGGATTCGACTTATGCAATGTATAATCCATTTTCATCAACCGCGAGCGCAGCGAATATTAATAAATCATTGGAAGGAATTCCAAACTTCTTATTGGAATCAGGTCTCTCTATTAGCCAGGTAAGATATTTTAATTCAACATTTTCTTTATCTGTCGTTATTTTGATAATCTTTGAGTAATAATTTAGTAGCAGACGATCAAATCCGAGGTGGTTTCTTTTTCTCATCCAGTCTTAACCTGTCAATCGCGTGTATATCCTCTGGCATCCACATCAAAAATTTATCTCTATGAAGGAGGAGATGCTTTATATTTTATTTAGTTTAATCGTACGTTTGATGTCAGGATGTTGCAGGATATTGATACGAACGATGATGATGATAATGCTACATTGATACCCCATGATATCCCTTCATTAGATAGCATTTCTCTACGCAATGACGTCGAATTATGCAATGTCTGTTGGATCAACATCAAGCCGACGGACATATAAACATTGATTTTTGTTTCAATCGCACGCTTAACAGGTTTATGTTGCAGTATGCCATTCCAGATAATCCGGCAATATAGATACAGAGACGGTTGAATTTACATTGGTATCGTGATATCGATTTTCGCCCAAATTGCATTGATTCAAATCTCAGTTCGGCGAAATGCTTTGTTTGTTTTCTATGCGTTTCATTACTTTGAATGATACAAGTTTAAGTATAAAAACTTTCTCCCTCTAACTTTCGTTATCCAAATTTACGCTGTTTTTTATTAAAACAAATTCGAATAATAGATGCGTATTTATTTATTTCTAGTAAATCGTATTTAACCGAGTTTTGAACGACTCTTCCATTATAGAGTTGTTTTATAAAAAAAGTATTATGAAATATTACGATTATTCTAGGCTTCAATTTTATTATAAATAAACTTCCATTCATTGCGGTATTACGTTAATAGTTCCGAGAAATATTAATCCTTTCATTATAAAATTTCCTGGTATTTAAATAATTCGGAATAAATGCAGAAAAAAATTATAAGTGCGACATCTGAAAGCCTTATCTTAGGAAAAAAAGCATAGGTTTATATTCGGATAATTACTTTATTTAAATCCCGTGATTCTCAACCTTTTTTCTGGAAATGCAGATTTTTGGTAATATTCTTTTTGCAACGCATTAAATTTCATTTTAAGATTGAAAGAATTATTTAAGTTCTTTTAAAAAAATAATACAAAAAATATTTATTGATATTTATGATTTTGTGACATATTGCGGAACAACTGTTGAGAATCATTACCCTAACCTCATTAGCAGTTGAAATTTTTGACCGCTTTGAAAGTCATTTGTATGCCAATGACAAAAAATATGTAAGCTGCTTATATTTGAACATTGTCTTGAATTTTATATACATAATACGATTTTGTTTAGGTGCAGCAAAAACAATCGCAACCTTCGATATCCAAATCAAAATCAAGCGGTGGCAGTAAATCAGGAATGCCGATTTCGATGAGCGTTGTTAAGAAACAACAGCAACAGCAGCAACAACAAGCGGAGAGTTTGAAAAATAAATCAGCGGATGATGATGTAATTATTATTGAATAAGTAAGTTTCACTTTGAATTGTATTATTTATGTTGTTTATTTGTAATAAAGACTGAGTATTGGATAGATAGGTAATAAAAGATTTGAATAATAAATGAGAGTATTCTTAGCATCAAACTACTTTATTTGAAAGAGGATTAATTAAATTAAAACATCTCACTAAAAGTCTATGGTTAAACATCAACAAAACTTATTGTAGGTATTCAATTGAAACAATCTAAAATCTATTACACTGTAATCACATTTAGATAAATATCACAAATTGGAGAGAATACCCACCCCACAATAATGCAACTGTGACTCATTAAGGGATTTCATAACTAAATATATATTTTATATAAACCTTTCAATTATATTAAGTAAAACTACTATTTATTTATTAATGATTAATTAATTAAAATTACTATTTTTTGATAACATTTTTTGTTATTTTATCATATTTTAAATTATTGTAAAAATATTTTTTATTAAATCTATATCATCAGTTTTATTATCTAGTGATGGTGATTGATGATTTTTGTTTCTTTTAAAAAACGAAGTTATGAAATCCTTACAGCTCATTTCAATTCTGCTTTTTTTTGTTTTGTAAAATTTGA
This sequence comes from Adinopsis sp. GC000173, assembly GCA_030264715.1. Taxonomy (NCBI): domain Eukaryota; kingdom Metazoa; phylum Arthropoda; class Insecta; order Coleoptera; family Staphylinidae; genus Adinopsis; species Adinopsis sp. GC000173. The sequence goes on from JARJDW010011987.1 coordinate 12,063, forward strand.
TTAGCAGAAGATATTTTTTTATTTTTAATTACATACATAAACAAAAACAGATTTAAAAGTATCAACTGAATTGTGAATACTTTTACACTTGTTTTGTAATGCCATAGCAAATTTAATAGGTTAAACATACTGAAATAAAAACAACTAGATAACATATTGTTTCAAATAAATACAGAAATTGTACATCACAGCATCATATTTAAATCTACATTTCTAATTAGCAATAACATTAAATAAATTCCATCCATTCGTTAATTGTTTTTAAACTTTCATGTGGTTCTTTTATACATTGAAAATATTCGATAAAAATTAATTGTATGTTTTTTTTTGTTTGCGGTGTGGAATGAATGGAAAATATTTAACGGATTTATATTTGATGACATTTTTTGCAATGATTCATATCCGACGAAAATAAAAAGTTACGTATAATTTTCACGAAAAGGGATAATTGAAATTTGGATTGATCAAATTATTGAAAATCATGGCTACTGAAGATATCTAGATATGGCAGTGTAAAATAACTTTTTAAAATGATGAAAATTTAAGAATTACAATTAATACTGAGATCAAATAAATAATGAATTTTGGACACACTAAACGTTTTTTAAAACCTAAAATCGATTCCAGAACATGAAAAAGAAAATCTAGTAGTTAATATCACCAATTTTTTTACATATATGCTGTAATTTTTATGGTTTGATGTTCTGAAATCACCACATGAATATATAAAAAACATTAATTGTGTAATACACCTAAGCTTTGAACATAAAAACATCTGAAAGCACAAGTAAGAACTACAATATGATATTTTTATCCTTAAAATTAACATATCTCAATACTACTTAATGTTTTCTCTTTGCTTTTCTCCAAAGATAGAGTAACAAACACCTCATTTTTTCTACCGACTGTATCGAATAATGAAGAATATTGTACCAAAAATAATTAATCATAAATGGCATTTGTTGCTCAATTAAAAACAGTGTTTTCATTTAATCAACAAATGCCATTTAACATCATTTTGACATATTATTTCCAATCAGTCAAAAGTAGGAAATAATATTTACAATTTTAATGAGAATATGTTTACTAATTAATTATGGAGCCTCCCTCCCATCATTTTTAACAAAATATTTTAAACAAAAGAAATTATTGTCCAAATTACGATAACTATCTTCAAAATTAATTGATGAAACAGACTAAAAATAGTTCTCGTCTAATGGCAATAAATTTTGACTATTTCATAATTTAGAAAGCTTCATCTACCACCGCCGACAAGTACAGATATTATAATTTAATAAAAACTTTAACATCATTACTGGCAGATTGCACTGTCCGTCGTACGTACGCAACCTTCAAAAGAATGAAATGGCCAAAATTACAAATTGGTTTTTTTCTTTATTATATAATATATCATATTTATACTATGTACAAAACGTGGTCGTATATTTCACATATGTATTGGGTGCATTCTTTAATAATTCATTCAATTTGTTTTTACTTTTTTTTTCTACAGATAAATAATTTTTAATTTCTTTTTTAACAAATTATTAAATCATAATATTACTCCATTGGACATGAAGCAATGATAACAAGAAATTTTAAATTTCATCGTTCGCATCCTCTCGCATCTGTAGACAATTGCAATTTACGCCACTGGAAAACTTATAAAAGGCACAAATCGACAACTTAATTATCTTAACGTAATTATTTCATTCTTATATCATTTTCATTGTTAACTATTACCAAGAAACTTTGTGCCTCTAAATATATTTTTGCACATAACATAAATTTAATGAAACAGAAGGTATTAAACATAAAAAAAACATACAATAAAGAGCAATTAGTAGTGTTTAAACTAATAGAAAAAAAAACATAAATAGTTTATCATGATAAAAATGTAATCAAAATTAATAAAAAATATAATTTAAAAAGACAACAAGTTAAAATTCATATTAAAATTTAAAGAATAAAAACATTACTTTCTTTGTGCATATATAATATATAATATATGATATAAATTCATACCTTCAATTTATAAACTGCAACGGCATGAAAATTTATTTTTCATTTTTAATTAATTAAATGGCCGAATTTTTAATTTGTCATGTAACGATTGACTGTTCTTAGTGCATATAACAATTCAGCTTGCATACGAGCTTCTAATACCATAAGATTGACATGCACCTAGCAACAAAATGAAAAAGTTAATTAACATCAAATGGAAAAAGAGAGAGTAGAAGAAAAAACTTACCTTCTCACTATGTTTAAATTCTCTCAGAACTCTGTCATAGTCCTTCTTTGTAACTCTTTCAGGATAACAGCAGGCGCTCTTAATAAAAGTCTTCAATGATCTCTCCAATAATTGATTAATTTCACCATAGTCATAGTCATCATGACGGATGCCCAACAAACATTGTATATAATTCCATATGGCACGACGGAAACGTGATGTATCTACGTCTGTTCGCCCGCCCATTGTATAGTAAGTAAGATTATAGGCTGTTTTGAATTTGTCGTCCAATAAATTTCCAACATCATTATACAATCTAGACAGATAATAATAATACATACAAATATATGCAATGCTGCAAAATTATTGATATTCATTATTTACCTATTAACTAAGGAATAAGCATGATCGTCCCATGAATAATCTTGCACTCGGAACGTTGGTATGTCTTGATGCTCACCGCGCTTAGCAAAATCCTGATAGATGAATAAGGAATCCTCCACAAATATGCCAATATCGGCTGGCGTAGCTTGCGGTTCCGGACCGACAGCTCCAAGTTCCGCCGATTGCGTTTCCACATTTTCAAAACGTTTCGCTAGCTCAACTGGTGTACATTCTTCGGTTTGCTCCGACAATGTTTTCATACGTTGCATTAATGTTGATATACCAACCTCTGGTTCAGTTGGTGAAGGTGGGCTAGGGTTTTGTGAAATTTTCCAGTCTGGAAGAAACAGAGACAACTTTTTATATAAAATGCCTTTGATGAAGATGAAGATGAAGAATAAATCAATTATCAGAGTTACGTTTACGAGAGAAAATGATTATCATTAAAAATCAAAAGCGATGATTCAACAGAAATGTTGTATGTAATATATTAAAACAGTGCTGGAAGAAGAATGAGTTAAGAGTTAAGTTAATGACTTACCTTGTCTCGTTTCATTTAATAATGGTATATCTTTGGGATCACTGTTTTTAGTAATATTTGTATTGCTAGTATTCAAAGCTGCTACTTCTTCAGGATATCTATATCCGCCAGCTTGATCTAATTCTTGGTTAACACCACATGAAAAGACGAATGAGCAAAGGCTATGGAAGTGAGTCAATATCACTATTGCATGCACAACTTCTGCTAACGACCAACTATCCTTCCCCTTTGTCAATTTCTGGAATGAAATGCGGTTTAATAATTGATTCAAGCACAATGAGTGATAAAAAAACCAACCTCAATATGAGATTTATTTAACAGCCATGGCCTATGTGCTAATATTTTATTTATATCATATAGATTTCTTAACTTTTGAGGTATACAACTTAGACCTTTCAACCAGGTGTGATCGCCACCTTGCAAAAGAAATTCTTGTTTTTGTAGTGTTATTAAGTAGCTGCATTGATGACGTCCGGCAGCCTAAAAAATAAATAAATTTATGCATATTTGTTAAATAAATACGTTAATAAAAAAATCAAATCAAATTAAATTTGTTTGAACACTCACCATAATTGCGATATAATGCCTATAATCATAGGGAAGTGGTCCATCACCTCGTAATATAAAATTTTGTGTTTTCAGAAAGTTTTCTAAATAAGTTGGATGATAGCCCATAACCTGGCTCACATGGTCGAGTCGATTATTTTGAAGAAATGCATCCACAAACAAAGTATGTGTCTGAAATACAAAAATTCATGCGTTATTGTTTTATTTTTAGAACGAAAAATTGATAAAACGTCTCCATTAATACACAATAATAAAATTATTTCGGAGCAAACAATAGATTAGATTAGATTCAACAACATATTGCTTATTCATATTATATAGTAATTCTTTTTTCTGATCAAGGTGCACAATTTATTTATTCCATCCATCCATATTTTTGGTTTAAATAATAATAACGCTATTTATTTACACAAAAAGGGTATTGGAAGCAAGCAGCTGCCAACAATATGTCCAGGATTTTTTTTCTTTTAATATTTATTTTTACAGTTAAAGAATAAGTGGCATGATTTCAATCATTTTTCACTCAAACTTAATTAATTTACATTAACAGCATATTTTTATACTATTTTCAACTCTACTTTGTTGTTTGGCATGACATTCAAAAAGCAAATAAAAAAGCGTGTTATTAAATGAGAGAAATGTGTATAATAAGGAAAAGAAAATTTTTGGCCGGTAATGTACTTACATACAATACATAATATGTTTTTGATGTACAATACAAATTTACTTACAATCCTTGGCCTTGTCTTAATTCAATAAGTCAACTTATTTACAATTCATTTTTTTCATATTACCATCAGTTTTGACCATGAAAAAATTAGTACTGTGTGTTATATATTTGATTAATTACTTTAACACTTAAAAAAGCAACAACACACATCTGTACGCTGTTTAATGCTTCAAGATGTATCAAATTGTGCATGTTGTCGCCACATTTCAATTTAAAATGATTACAACAAAGTGTTAACGAGGGGATGGATGCACAAACTAAATCATATTGACCGCCCTCAACGTCTACGCCATTGGGAGATGCTTATGTATCAGATAAACAAGCAAAATTCGCAAATATCAGTCAAGGTTTCTTTCATTCTTTTTTTTGTTAAAGGGAGATTTCAAAAAACATATTTTTTGTGCGCGCGCGCGCTCCGTTCAAATGTAAATAAAATAGAATTATATTCATTGCCTTAAAATTATGCTAAAACATGCTTTCTCAGTTTGAAATAATCTTCCTAGTGCAATAAAATCTGGCATTTGTGTTGTGGACAATTCAAAGTTATTGCTTTCTTGCAGCAAAATTATCTTTAATATGGTTGTTAAACTAAACAAGCTTTTGTTCGGGCTGCCATCCATAAAGTTTATCACTTCCAAAAAAATCCTACAACTATACTACATTATTATACATTTACATTTTGTGCATTATTTAATTTCGCAAAAGTTGCTCGTAGTGCTCTATACACTCCACACTCAAAGGAAAATCAAACAGGAAAAGTTATACTATATACTATATGCTGGATGGATGGCGTTGTAACTTTACCTTCTAGAAATGTTTCTTTCTAAACATTTCTATGTTTGCGTTTAATATTTTACAGTTAGACTCTAGTGCGTGATAAGAATTTATGATTGTAGCTTTTTCTTTGATAAAATTTATGTCTTCGTTAATGCACGATAAATCCAGAATAATTAAATTTTCTTAAAACGGAATGTATTTTTTTGAATATATTTGTGTTGAAAAGCAACAAGATCGGGAAAAAGAAAAGTAAAAAATAAATTCAAGCGCGGCAGATGTTTGTATGTATGTGTAGTATTTTTAGACAATGACGGATTTAAAATTTATATATTTTAAAACACTACAAATCTTAATTGCATCAACATTTTTTGAATAATTATTCAAACATTGACTATGCTCCTGAGCTCGCTCTCGAAGAATGACACATTTCAATTTCACCGCATATTTAAAAACAACAACCAGCAATCGTCAACAGCTAGCTAGCTACGAGAGAGGAGACTGGTGCACATGCTCATCGATCACTGACACGAAAAATCAATAAATATTAACGCACAATCTATTATTATTGCGCCTGTCATAACATCTATTTCATATATTTAAAGCATCTTAGCGCGCTCGGTTTTTTGCTTTCTGTCTTCAACATCATCCAAGTTATGCATAAAATCTAAAACAACTAACCATAATATAATAAATGTCCTTTTTGGCACTGGTTCAATACGCACACAGCTATTTCACACTTTCATATATATTCATATAGTTTTTTTTCTCCTCTCTATGCGTTTCAATTCCACCAAGCAAGCAAGCAAGCAAGCAAGCAAGCAGTAGGTATAAAAATAATTTATTTACAAACAAGCGATTGCTTATATAAAAATAGCGCGCGCGCGCGCTGTTTGTAATTAGTATGTTAATTAATTTTACTAAATAGATTTTATTATTTTTAATTAAGCAGCGCGGTGGAATTTTTCTTGTAAACAAACACATTATTTTTGCAACAATTAAATATAAAAGTGCTCGCATTAATAATAAAAATTCATAGTTGCTGATTTCCTGCTGCTGCATTAAAATATTGTATTGTATAGAAATGAAACTAGTGCAGCAGCAGCATAAACTTTTCCTCCGCGATGAATGTTGTTGTTTCGGATCGTCCACCCTGTACAAATTGCACTTAATTCGTCAATTTAAAAATTTAAATTAGCGTTTATGGCAAAGCACGACCTTGTTTCAATTATAATAATATTGCAAATCATCATCATTTTATATAATTATACTTTTAATAAAACTATTTAAAAATTAAGCTCAATAAAAAAAGTAGAAAAGAGCGCTCCCAATCTATTGTAATAGAACCAATTTGATGCAAAATTAATCAAATATTGTGATAAACACTAATTTTATGATGCGCTGCTTGTGAAGCGAGCAAAAAAACACGTTTCGTTGTTTAAAATAGTAGATACGATAATATAAACGAACGAACGCGGCCAATTCATACAAAGAAAAATTAATTTTTGTCAAATGAATTTAAAGTGACTGCACTAAATTGACCTTACTAATTTATAACACATAACACGTGTTTCACCTAACAGAGAATAGACCAAATGTGTGGAGCAGCACACACACAACATTCGTTTATTGTAAGTTATGCTCGCGTCCACTTTCAATCCACAAACACATTTCGCGTTAAAACGTCAATGTAATTTATAATCACACAAGTTTAGATTGTCACCACTTCATTGTGTTCGCAATAAAAACTTTTTAGCACGTGTAGTTGTAAAAGTATTATTTTTAAAACTCTTTGACATGAAAAGACCATTGTTGCACAGAATTTAATAATATTCCATTCAAAAGTGACAAAGACAATTAAACATTCGAAACTTCTTGTAAAAAGTTAAGTTTTCAAACTCCGTTCTCTTCAGTAAAAACATATATTATCTCTGAATGGTAACATATATTTTGCGTATGTATATTAATTTTCTTTGTAATATTTACTTTTTAGCACGCATGATTGCAAAAACACTATTTTTAAAACTTTACAAAGTAGACTTTTTGACATCTAAGTTCAAAAAAGTTATTTCTACACCACTGTTATACAGAAATTAATAATATTCCGTTTAGAGGTGACATAAACAATTAAAAATACAAAACTCTTTGTAAAAAATTGACTTTTTAGCCTTGCCCTATTCACTAACAACACGTAATAATAATAGAAGTACTTTTCAGTACGAGGGTTCACAAAACTCTTACTTTCAACATTGAATCACAAAAAGTTGATGGTTCTTCTAATAAAGTATACCGAATGAACACAAGATTCGTTTACAATTTGTTTACGATACGTATTGTGAATTATGACCGCCTGCCTTGTCGGCACAAAAAACGCGCGCACACTTTTGGTATGCAAAAAGTTGACCGTCGAGTGTCAGGTAATCGACCGTTAGAAATTCGCCATGTCAAAAGTTGTATGTACGAATTCGCCACCAATTACAATTACAGCCAGTAGTGGAAATTAGTAATCGAGTCAATTAGTAGTTGATTTAGTGTAAATTTATAACCCAAGGTTCGCAAAACTCTTACTTTTAACATTTTTAACACAAAAATTTGTTTTTGCTCCTACTAAAGTGTACCGAATGTGCATTCAGCGAATACAAGATTGGTGTTTTGTGAATTATGACCGGCTTGTCGACGAAAAAAAGCGCGTACACTTTTGGTGTGAAAAAAGTCGCTCGTCGACTGTCAGGTAATCGACCGATAGAGATTCGCCTTGTCAAAAGTTGTCCGATTTCGCCACCAATTGCAAGTGCAGCCGGTAGTAGAAATTAGTAATCGACTCAATTAGTGGTTAATTTAGTGTAAATTTATAGTCCAAGGTTCGTAAAACTTTTACTTTTAACACTGAATGACAAAATTTTGATGTTTTTCCTACTAAAGTATACCGAATGTGCATTCAGCGAATACAAGAAGGGTGAAAAAATGTCGCCCGTCAACTATCGTCCTCTGAAAACTTGTCGGAATTTGTACAAATTAGTAATCGAATCAGCAAGTAGGTTAATTTAAAGTAGTGTATAGGTTCGACGCAATAAAAATACATCTTCATTTTCGGAGCCAATTGCCGAATAGTTTTTTCTTTCTTTTTGGTTGTTGTTGCGCGCAATAGGTAAGTTAGTATATATATATAGAGAAGGAAAATGTAAAAAGGTTTGAAATTATCAACGAGCTCATTTTGAAATCTACCGTAGCATAAAAAAGCATTTCGCCCCGAAGGGACGACTACACATGCTCAATCTAGAAGTCTCTTTTCGCTTTGTTTGAGCGCCACTTATACGAATGGGTCTCTGCACGTTTCGTATAAGTGCACCGAATGGGGAAAAACCTCTTAAACTAACTGAAGTGGGGTCATGAAGGAAAATCTACTATGTACTATACAATAAGGAGCAAGCGCTGCTGCTTATGCTGCTGCCTCTGCTGCGAAACAAAGGCTTCCTTAACCTAAAAATAAGTGATCTAATTATTATCATCTCGTTTATTATTTATAATTTTCGTGCGTTCTTGCGGCGCACATAAAAAAATCCAACCGCCCGCAAGTGCACCACTAAATTTAGATATTACACTCAGTTTTTTTATTATATTTTGTTCACTACAAAGCAACGTCGACGACGACAAGGAAACTTTTATCTTAAAATTTCGCTACTAAGCGAACTTTATCAACTTTAATGTAATGTAACGCATTTACAAGCAAGTGCGCAACTATATATAAGTATTTTATGCTAGTTTTAACGTAACTTTAATTCGATCGTGTGCAGCGCAGCGCAGAGATTAAAATATATTTTTTTGATCAATGCACAAAAGCAGGAAATAAAACGTCATTGGACTTATGCAACCCGATTTGCATTTAAATTTCATTAGCAAAGCGGCAGCTACTTTGTCAAAAAGGCAAATTCTAATGTATATTTCTAAAGTTTTTTAATGAAAAGAAAATCTAATCTACAGAAAGATATATATTTTTTTAATCAATGCAAACTGAAAATAAAAAAACATGTTGAAACATCAATGGACTTATGCAACCCGGTTTACATATAAATGCCATTATCAAAGTGGCAGATACTTTGCCAAAGGTAAATTGCAAATGTATACTAAAGTTCTCTAATCTTACAGAAAAACATATTTTTAAGCAATTTAAGGATATTTGGTATATTGGGTTGCATAAACATAAAACTTTAAATGCGCGGGGATTAATTTTTTTGTTGATCAATGCAAGAAGGAAATAAAAAAAATGTGCGCAATTTCGAAAAGTTTAACCTTTTTAATCCAACTTATAGCTAAATGCGATTATCAAAATTTTTATGAAGTTGAAGGATATTTTGTAAATTGGGTTGCATAAATTATATTTTCCTATGATTTCTACGTAAAACTTTAATGAAATGCATTGTTTTATGCTAGTTCTAACGCAACTTGAATTCGGTAAAGATTAATTTTTTTTCTACTTGATCAATGCAAACAGGAAAAGCAAAAAAAAATGTTCGAACCGTCGAAAACGATCGTTAATTAATTAATCGAACGAAGTACTTTATATGCTAATCTAAATTTCCAATTCATTTTCCTTTTTAATTTTTTTTCTCTTCCCATTCATTCATTCTGTGCTAACTAAATTACATTTCCATTCGAGCTGAATGGCTGGAGCTTATTTTAGACGATTAAATTCGCTTTTCGAATTGGGGTGGTACAAATTAAGAGACATACTAAGATTTACTAACCGATTATAATATTAAACTTCATGATAATAAATGATAGCGCGCGCACCAGCAGCCAGCAGCCACCACCAGCACAAATCTCCATGAAATTTGTCTTATCAATTGGAAACCGGGTAAATATTTGATATTTGCACACTTCTCTCTTTTCTCCTCTCTAGCATGCATACAATAAAACTCCTTTTTCTTCTTCATCTTCTGCATCATCATCATCATCATCATCTTCTTCGCGCGTTAATCTATTTTTATTTCGCGCTGGCACCGTTTCCAATTAAAAAAAACCCCTCTCTTTTTTTTTCTTCAGCGAAAATGACTTTATTTATATACCTATCTCTGTGGTCATTTTCGACGTTGAGAAATTTTCTATTTCTGTGGCGCGCGTTATCAAAATGGGCGATGAAATGGGTCGAGACACAAAAAAGGGTTGTTGCACTTAAAATACAACAATATTTAAATGTGATGCAGCCTTTTTTCTCGTAATTGCCAAAAGAATTCTTCTCGCAAACAATCATTTTGCATCTACGTGTTTGTAGTGTTCTTCATAATGTTTACTTTGTGGCACACGTATTCGCAATAATCGAACGCATTGTTGAACAAAAAAAAAGTTTTTCATCGAAAATTATAATATTCACATATCAGTAGTGATTTTCGTCGATAATTTTTTATCAAATTGTGAGGCGATGAAACGGGTTGACGCACAAAAAAGCACAAGAAACTATTTAGATGTGATGTGATGGAGTCTCTTTTCTCTTTATTTGCAATTTTGCTCATAATGTTTACTTTGTAACACACGTATTCGCAAAAATCGAACGTATTGTTGAACTTCATCGACAAAGAAAAGTTTTTCATCGAAAATTATAGTATTCAAATATTAGCAGTGATTTTCGTCGATAACTTTTTATGAAATTGTGAGGTGATAAAACGGGTTGACGCACAAAAAAGCGCAAGAAACTATTTAGATGTGATGGAGTCTCTTTTCTCTTTATTTGCAATTTTGCTCATAATGTTTACTTTGTAACACACGTATTCGCAAAACTCGAAATTTTGTTATTTTTTTTTTCAGCGAAAATGATTTTATTTCAATATCAGCAGTGGTTTTTGGTTGCGAACTGTTTCATGTCTCTATCCGCGTTATCAAAATGCAAGCCGATGAAATAGGTCAAGGCACAAAAAAGGGTTGTTGCACTTAAAATGCAACAATAATAAAAATGTGAGTTACTGCCGCTAAACATTCAACGAATTTCTGATAAAAACCTAGAAAACAAAAAAACTATGCCATCGACGATGAATTAATATATTTAACTTATTACAGATATTAGAAATTAAAAATTGATACGTGCGTTTGTGTGTATATGCTGCGTATGATTCATTGTTTTTGTTATTCTCTCGATAAACGAGCAATTTATTTTTAATTGAAATATATAAAATGTGGAATTTTATTGTCTTATAAATGCGTAATAATAATTAGACGGTTTTATCGGCATGCATGCATACAAACAATAATAATAATAATTATTATTATTATATGAATATTTCGACAAAATCGTAGCTGATAAATTAGTAAATAAATATTTATGGATTTAATTAGGAAAAGTTTAAAATTCTTGCAATTGACAAACAATGAAGCAGTTTGTTCAACTCAAAGGTCATATTGAATCACCGATAAATAAACTAATGCTCGCATAAATAGTGTAATACAAAAACAACCTAAATGACATCCAATTAACAATGCACGGACAACTTTTGCGACCGAATAAACAAAACGCAACAAACAACGACAACGACAACGAAAAAAAAACGACATTTATTTATACGAATAATTAGCATAGACGTAGCAGCGTTCGCGCGCACAATTTGCACAATTCCAATGTCAATGTATTATTGAGAGAGATTCATTGATTATTTATTCTCTTTTATTCAATAAAAAAAACACATAATAATGGACGTCTTAATGTTTACACTACATATAGCGCGACACAATAAATTGAACAACATTGTTAGCGCGCGCGAACGAAATTAGGACAGCGCGCTAAGGATTCGTTTGATAAGTTCTAATGATGTGTCATAAAAATCACTATTCACAAACAATAAAATTAAGAATGATGTGCGATTATTTATATAACTGGTACAAAAACTGACCATTTTCGGTAAAATAATTATTATTAGAGATATTAAAATTCATTGACGTCAACAAAAAAACAATAAAATTAATATAATATAGTTATTTTCATAACTAGAGCAAAAAGTGTATGTTTACGATGTACCAGATTGAAGACATACTTGCATTAATTGATATTGTATCTATATTCATTGTTCATTAAAAAGTCTTCATGTTCATTATCTAGAAAACATTCGTGAATTAAAGATTCATTATTTATGTGACATTTCGCATCCAAAAGTAATAATTTACAAAAAGATTTTCCCTCAGCAGATGTAAAATATTCGTCTTCATATTTACTATTGATAATATTTGGCAAAATAAGCATTGGCAAGCAAAATTAGAACGAATAATGATTCATGTGTTGCAAAAATCAAAATTCTCAAACAATAAAATTATTACAATACAGTTATTTTCATAACTAGTACAAAAAGTGTACGTTTATTATACCAGATTAAAGACACACTTGCAATACCTGATATTGTAAGTATCTATATTCATTGTTCATTAAAATGTCTTCATGTTTATTATCCAAAAACCATTCGTGAATTAAAGATTCATTATTTATGTGTTATTTCGCATCCAAAAATAATAATTTATGAAAACGGATGTAAGATTTTTCCTTACTGTTTACTCTTTGGAATGCGTATTCATAAACGTTTAATTTTTAATGTTAAAACTCATTGTAATTCGAAATGCGTTGAAAATCTGTGATCTTATTTGTGTATTCTTAAAAAATGCGTGTTGAAAATAACAAAGCGCATATAAATATTGACCTTAGCGCTGTTAAAGGCAATTGCGTTTTCCTCTACTACAATGCATACACATGCAACACGTCAAATTACGCTCGAAATTTATTGTGTCAAACGAAAACCACTCAAGACATTCTATTTTCAACGAGCAATAAACAAAATAATATCTTTAAATAATGTATGTGTAAGTATGTGAATGCATATAGCTGCGCTGCGCTGCTTGTTGGCATTAAAGGCCCCTCGCTCGCTCGCATTCGCATCTCGGAAGATTTCTACCGTGTATCGTTGCCAAATGACTATTAACTTATGTGCGCGCTATTCAACATTTTTCTAGCATTATTTGCATTTCGCAGTTATGATTTATAAGCCATTTCATAACAATAACGCTTTTGATGCTGAAATTGTGCTGTAAAAGCATGGCATGCGATAAAATGCAGCACACACACCACACACTAGCCTAGCAGTAGCAGCAGCCCGATTTTAGGCCATAATTCTAGTTTTTACAGTTTGTCGAACGAACAAACGTTGTTGGCCGTTGTTGCTACCTGGAATGAATGAATAAGTATATCGGCGTTGCAATTACTACGCTGGTGCGCCGGAATTGTTATTAACAAAACAACCATAATTACGTAAATTGATATATAATAATTTGTTTGGTTTAGATGTTTAAACATTGCATAATTAAATTATAAAATAAATATATAAAATAATGTTAAGAAATTTCATCGCATATCGTTATAAAGATAATTAGTGTAATTTTCAAACTAAATTTAATTGAAATAAACTGGATTTTTGGTTGAATATAAGAGAAAATGGTGACATTTATTTAACTTTGCATATATCTCTCATTTACTAATGTTTCAAGCAAAATTTTTAGCAAATTTTGTTGATAATCAACCACTTTTTAGAATTTATACTACTTATTTAATAAACTGGTGACAATTGTAGAGAAATCAATTAGGAAATATAATAATTTAAGCATAAAATTTACTATTTGTACACTGTTTCTGTGATTTTTATATTTTTAATTCAATTTTGTTGCAATTTTTAGTTAAATCCGTTGAAAAATTTGAAAATAAATAGGTATATCGCGTTGCAATTACTGCGCCGGAATTGTTATTAACAAAACAACCATAATTACCGTGAATAGAGAAATAATAATTTGTTTGGTTTAGATGTTTAAACATTGCATAATTAAATTATAAAGCGCTTTTCACAATAAAATTTATAATGTAATGAATATAAAATAATGTTAAGAAATTTCATCGCATATCGTTATAAGATAATTAGTGTAATTTTCAAACTAAATTTAATTGAAATACGGCAAATCAAGCTATTATCTGAAAATGAATCATTAATTTTATTATAAGTATAGTGATTATACTGATTATAGATATATTAATGCACATGTAATGAATATTTATACATTGAGGATAATATATATTTTTTGTATGTTGTTGTGTCTGTGTCTGTCTGGCTTTGCTTCGCTTTGAAATGTGAACGGAAAGTTGATGGTATTGAGCACAAAATTTTAATTTATTAATCCACTTATCTGATAAGATCTCTAACATGGATTTTTTCCAAACGACAATGACAATCATTTATTTAAAAAAACGAAAAGCGTAATATGGTGTGTGGTGGCTTCCACGATAATTAATAACACCGGAATGGAGCGAAAAAGATGGATTAAAATGAGTAGCCGGTGAAAGCAATAAAAAAACACATACAGCAGCAGCAACAGCATGTAGTTTACTATTATTTTTTTTCATTTTAATACGCCCGAGGTAAGTGCGCTCGCAATTAGTAACTTATCAAGCTTACAGTTGTAATAACAGTAAGTGTACACAACAACAACAACTTCAATCTAAAAAATATGAAACAATAGAATCTTAACGGCGTGTTAAGGACACAATAAATGCTGTTGCAAAAACGTAAAAACAACAAAACTTGAAAATTGATTATTAATCTTTTATAATACTCGATGTATTGCTGTTACTGCGCATACATATTTTTATTTAGTCTTTAAGTTTTTGAGAACGCCAAAACATTTTTTTTACAAACAATTTGCATGTTTCTTTCATTATTAATGTTTCAAGCAAAAGTTTTTAGTATTTATTCTATTTATCTAATAAACTGGTCCAATGGTAGAGCATTTGATCGGAAAATATGAAAATTTAAACATAAAATGTAAGATTTGTACAGTGTTCTTGTGATTTTTATAACTTTAATACAATTTTGCCGTGATTTCTGGTTAAATTAGAGAGAAAATTACTAAATTTATTAGGTTTTCTTAAAAATTGTACAGAAATCTGTTGAAAAATTAAACAATAAACGCAAAAATTACGAAATTTATTTGATTTTGAGAAGAATTCTAGAGAAATTGGTAGGAAAATTTAAAAACAATTACATTTATTGCGATTTTTAGTTAAATTAGAAAGAAAATTACTAAATTTATTAGATTTTTTAAAAAATTGTACAGAAATCTGGCGAAAAATTTGAAAATTTAAAGAAAAAACGCAAAAATTGTATACTTTTCTTTATTCTTGTTGCGATTTTTGGATAAACATGAGAAAAATGAGAAAATTTATGTGACTTTGGAAAGAAAATATAAAAACTTTATATTTATTGCGATTTTTATTTAAATTAGATTAAAAATTGAGTGAAAACTAGTCGGAAAATATTAATATTACAAAAGTAAACACGTTTTTGTTAATTTAACGATTGTAGAAAATACAAAAAACCACAACAACAGCAATAAAACAAAATTGATTATTATTAATTTAGAAAAGCTGGTGTGTTGTTGTTGTTGTTGTTGTTGCTGTGCAAAACAGAGTTTCTTTTTTTTTCAAAAATAATTGCATTCTTCAATCGCGTTGTTATGTAAGAAATTATATTTTTTGAACGTGTCTATGTTTTGTAATTATGCAATAAAATTGCGCTACACACGCCAATAATTTCTATAAAATCGTATAAATTTAATTAACTAAACGCACATAATATTTCATCTAGTTTTTTTTCTCTCGCTCTCTTTCTGGCTCGCTCAATTTTATTTAAACCGGCACGCAACGCAAATAATAATAACGATAATAATAATAATAATGATGGAAAAAAAAGAGAGAATTTTCACTTTTTTCACGCTTGAATAAATAGCGCTGCGTGATTTATTTATCAAAATTTTTGATGATAGTGCAATGTAATGCCATCGCCAGCACCATCATCATGTCGACGATGATCGTCATCAATGGATTCGTTCTCCTCCTTCCGACCACACCACCGCCACTACTACGCCTCTTTTTTTATTTCGCTTCTTTTCGCTATTTTTCTGCAAGCTCAGTGCTAATTAATTATGCAGAAATCCCAATGGAGAATGTCATGTCAGCTTGTTTACATAAAATGGGGGAGGTGAATGATGTTCCATTAGTATTTTGTATGCAAAATCACGCTTTGGGGGTAATTCACACCCTCCATGATTATGTAATAGATGTTACAATGGAGTAACTCTTGTTACTAATTAAACAGCACGTCCAGCGTTTTTTCGCTAATCCATATTTGCTTAATAATATAATCGCCAACCAAAAAAAAAAACATTTTAACGAATAAAGAATGTCAGCAGTGTGCATATAACATACATACATACAGTGGTATCGACTAACACACTATAGTAAATTATTCATATCGTTCCAGCTCTGGCTGATGATGATGATGAAGAGATTTTATTTGTATTACAATGCAAATTCGCGTATATACGCTAGATTTCGCTTAGGAATAGAAATTATCGCGTTGCGCTCGGTTATTAATTAGGGTAATAAGCATTGCAAGTGTTGTATTTGTAATTGTCATCGAGGTAAATATAATTTATTTCGATGAATTTTAATTTGACACTAATGTAATGACAATGTATGCATTTGCTAAATAAACTGTTGTTTATCTTCATTTACAGCAAAAAATTAATATAGTTATAAATTAATTACTTGCAAAAATTGTAGCTAAATTTAAGAATTGGGATTCTCAAAAGCTTGCTCTTAAAACAAACCGAGTTTCGATTGCAAAAATACTTCGACCCTTTAAATTTATTCTGTATCAAGTCTTAAATAAAAGAGTTTTCAAGTAATTGCTTGCAAAATTATACCAAACCATCAAGAAATAGTTATGAGTAAATCGGTGCAAATAAGAAATGATAAATGTCGATAAATGGCTTTTAATTTAAACAGATTTAAGTCAA
>JARJDW010011990.1:0-27021 GCA_030264715.1 Adinopsis sp. GC000173
AAATTTACATTACGTATACAATGTGTTTAATGTTTTACAAAGTTAATCGCTCGGAAGATGGAAAAAATATTCTCTCATCTTTAACTTGAAAGTGTAATGCCACTAAAATGTAAATCTACTACGCGGAATAAAACCACAGCAAGATATGATGCGCACAACACAATCTATTAAAAATACATATTACAATACGTTGTGATTTAGCCTTTCTTTGTTGATTAAAAGTTATTGTACAGATAATATAAGAAATGGTATATAATATTGGGTTTTCTAATAAGTAGTTGTCTTTTTTGTTTTAGTTGACGAACATTCCCTGATTTAGCACTAGAAGTGTCTTAGTATTGACACAAAAAAGGAGTTATCATTAATTTATCATGCAGTTTTAATGAATGGACACTACAGACAGTCTATCTAAAATTCATATTTAAAACACTACGCTTTCATTTAGCATTTCTTGGTTGTTTAAAATATAGTAGTAGTTCGTATTGTCAATTTTATTTTAATATCTAAAATATGCAGATAATAATCATATGAGTGTCAAAGCAAATTGAAAGATACGTTTTGTAATGTATAACAAAAAGGACGAGAAACGCTGTTGAAATTTTGACTAGGTTTTAGAGCTATTACACCTCTATTAATCACGAAAGGGAGAAGGTGTCGAAAATGATCATATTCATGTTAAGAACCTCAAGACTAACAAAATTGAATTCAAGATATAAACAACACACACTATTTTTTAGAGGAAATACGGATCTTGTAAGTTACTTCAAATTATTATGTGTACTTAACATGCACTTCGAAGTAAATAACAAACCATGACTTAGTAGCTAGCAAATTAGATTTGTTTTCAGTTGCAAAAAATAAGCCATGCATATTTTGTTATCGTCTTCATTATAAAATAAATTGAAAATTATGAAATATTTTGTGTTTAATACTAAATAAGATCTTTCAATTCATTATGCAAACAAAAAAAATAAGCAATATGTATATGTTATCATTATAAAGCTTTGAAGATTGAGAAATGTCCTGCATTTAATGCACGATATGTTATCGCGTTGATGTCAATTTAATTAATTATATACAGTTTGTCGTATGTGATTCAATTAGGTATAATTTTAATATCGTAAAGTATCTACAGACATTGCACCAAACACACTTTATCATTAAACCTCGACGATGTAAATGTGCTTGGCGAGAATTGAAATCCGATCAGTTCATGTTTGTATTTGCATTAGGTTAATAATACATATACTTATTATATATAGGTACTCTATGTATATATAAATAGTAAATATTCATAACGTTGAGAACCACTTAACTTGCGTTTGATAGATGGCTGCATTAAAAAATTACTATGTTGTAATAAAATTAATTTTACTCGGTGTGTTTGTATGTAGGTATGTAGGTTTGCGTGAAAAATGAAAATTGATTTTAAATCAACTTATATTTATCCAATTATTCCCAAACTTTGTATACGTAGAAGTTAAAAGTTGGAGACAATACAATATCTCGGAAAATTTAATTCGGGGGAAAACATCTGATTTGACTATCGCGTTTTTAAATAAATATTTACTGTTTTATGTATAACTGTGTATGTCGGCTTAGTTTAGTAGGCTCTGAACCAGCAAGCTTCGAATTTGATTCGACTCAACATCTGACAAATTAATTTCTTTGAGAATACAGTAAAATCTCTAAATACGAACACTCAGCATACAAGTTTTCTGAGATACAAGCTGCGATACAGACTAATACTTTGTTTGAGAACCGAACTGAATTTCAAAAAACGAGCTGTAAGTCGAGAAATTTCCGCATTGAGCGATGAAACTACTACATTATTAATTAATAAATGTACCTCGATTAAAATACTTACGAACTAATTTGAGTTACGAGGCCGCTGATCGAACAAATTAAGTTTATTGTTTAACTTTTTTTTAAATTTATACTTGCTTTGTTATCTAATTAGTTCAAAAAGAAATAAGATTAATTGTTTTCATCTAACTCGTAGTGTGAATGTAATAATTTATAACATTTTTCTAATTAGCCTATGAGATAATGGGTAATAAAATCTGATCAATAGTGAAAAGCTAGCTAGGTAGAATATATCTCGTTATGCCATCCCATCCTGATAGATATTCCAATCCATTTCATTGTTTAATTAATAATTGATTGTTGAAAATCCTTATAGTATTAAAAACGATTCTTCTTGGTCATAGTTGTCGAACAGCGATAAAACAAAGTTATTTAATCAAACTTAAAACTCCTTTTATTTCGAAAAGTAATTAAAATAAAATTTTGAGTATTAGTTTCCAATAAGCCGCGTTTAATTAATAAAATATTCAATGCTTAGAGTATAATTATAATCTTGAATATTATTAAGATAAAAGCTTTCAATAATTAAATTTAGAAGAAGAAAAAACTATGTATGGTTAATTTTACACGTATGCTTAGTAGTAAGTAGTAGATAATCGATGTAAAATATGAGCGGTAACAACCAAAATACATTTACATAAAGCTAAAATTTGCTACTTTACTTAAATTTATAAAAGCACATAGGCTTTTATAAATATTAAGATTTATTTTTATGTTTATTACATGTTAAAACTTTAATGTTGCTACATATTAATTATATTGTAATTCTTACAAACAACATTAAAATTTGTTGCATCTTTCATATTTAGCACTCAACTTTTATTGATATCGATCCATAATTTAAGTTTACTCTGAAAAATTGGTTTCTTTAAAATGTACTTATATTAATGTTTTTGAGTTTACTGGAAAGAGAATTGCTGACAGTCTTATGCTTCACAACATACAAATTAGGCATTCCAGAACATGTAATTTTTATTACTGGAGTACAACTCAACCTGTCAAAACAAATTACCTGACCACTGTTACTTTAATTTTTGTTGCAGATCCCAGCAGGGCATGTTTTGATGATGGTAATTTTAAAACCGTTAACTTTGTATCAACAGGGGTGTTTCTGATTATCAGTCAGAAATCTACAAAAATCATCCCATCGTATTATCTGACGCGTCGATTAGTCATATCAATATATTTCTGACTAGATAGATAATAAGAAATCAGTCAAATACAAATGCAGCAGCCATTTGGCAGTTCTTTGGAATGTTTATTTGTTGTCGAGGTTTATTGTTTGGTGGCTTAATACAGCTAATTGTTATTAGATATTTCATTATCATTGGATCTGAATACGTACGTAAAATTTCAACTCAGTTAGTCAAGAAAAAGAAAAATCTATTACAAAATTTGTACCTAACCTACAAATTCTTATTCACAGTTATAAAAGTATATAAAAAATATTTAAACAGAATTCATCTAGCCAATTATAGTGGATTAGCGCGTATCACGCAAATTTCACTCCATATAAAATAATTTATTACATGGCGAAGCAAGTTGTTACTTAAGACATGAGGTTCTCCACAGTTCTATATCTGACCTTCAACACTTTGAGGGTAATAATTCTGAATAATAAATGCCGAAATAATGGAGCGTTGCATTTTTCCGGGCTTAGGCGAAACAGATGAATACTACACACACAGCCGGCTGAAACCACTCATAACGATTTACAAGTTTTATTAAGTTGCGGCGCCAACCACACTGTCTTATCATACGGTGGTGGATGAAACGGACTTGCCAGACTTTAACTTGGCGCACATATACCGACACACACACATAGCTCCCATTTTACACATAAAAAGTTTATAAATCAAGCAACTACCAACATATTTTATAAGAAACTGTGTCATAAAGCTAAAAACGACTTCAAGTCTACGACATCCCTCAATTATTACATGCCCAATCAAGCAGACTTCGTATATTAAATGGCTAAAAAGTGCGGGAATTAACTGAACATCAACAAAATGTAAAAGGGTTGTGAGATTTCCGATTGCGTCGCTTAATTTTCTGCGTCCGTAAAAGGATTGCATTTAGTTTTGACTCGTATAAACAAAAAATTGTTACTGTGTAAGGTCGTAGGAATGGGTATATTTTGATAATGCCTACATTTAATTATCTATTTAATATTATTAAAAACTAACTGTTAATAAAAACATTATATTCTTACAGTGTGTCCAATTGCTAATTAAATAAAGTTTATGAATTCGCAATCCTGCGTAATAATATTGCAAACTTTGCATCAAAATCTAAAAAATATATAATTTTGTTATTTGTCCAACAAACTTTTACACTTTTGGACTAATTTATGTGCGTTTCTTTACGAAAATTCCATAAATTCTTTCGTTTTCTAACAAAATATGTAGTATAATAATATACATGTGAAAATAAGCAAAATTTATATAAAAAATGCGACACATGTTTACAAATATATGCAAAAATTTACAAAATTTATATTAGTCCAAGATAATTTTAGAAGTTTCTCTAATTTATGCATTTTCTGACAAATTTTGCTAAAATATTGAAAGATTTGTAAAAAAAGATGACAAAATATACATAAAAAGTGCAAATCTAACATGTTTCTAACAAACTTTTCGATTTTTCGAGTAATTTTCGTGTGATTTTAATAAAAAAATCCAAACATTTTGAACTAATTTTTTTCTATCTCCTGTAATTGATTATATATGAATTCTACAATAAACATCTTTCTGTAAATTCAAAAAGCAAACAAAACTTATTACATTTTCCAGCTTTCAGAACGTAACTTGATGTTATATAGACTAATTGCTTTCTATTAATACTTTTTATATTTTATCTTAATAAATGAATAAAAAAATGATACGAATTGCAGAAGCAAAAAAATAATTAAAAAATTTATTAATTTTCATTAGTATTTTACATACATTTTTATTCCATGCAAAGTAGATTACTGCCATGTAATGCAAGTCATTAAAAATGTCTTAATTACACTAGAAACAACTCTTTTATATTAATACTTACTATTTTATTTATTATACCATTGAATATTCAATTTAATTGCTCCAAAATGAAAAACTTCCCTCTCATGTAAACAACGGCAAATAATATAATTAAATGTAATTTAAAATATAACTAAACACACAGCAGCAACGCTAGTTTATTTATTCTATTTATTCTTGCTTTAATATTACCAGTACATATAGTTTAATGTTAATGTAAACAACTTGATTGAATGCATATACGTTGAGCCTTAAATCATGTAAGTTTATATAATTAATTAACAAACATTATGTTATTTTAATATTCTCATTAGCGCGCCGTATTGATTTTTCGGTTTTGATTACTTGTACTTATCTGTGTTTTTTTTGTCAACTTCAATTGTTGCAAGAGTATCTACGAGCGAGGGGCATTATTTCTAAGCTGATTCACACGCAATCATTTATATCGTACGTCTACTCGAATCAGACAAATGCTAGCAAATAAGATGGAATGTTTCGACCGCAAGTGGATGCCTTCGATGGGCGGAAAATCAAACACGATATCGGAAATCTCACATTCCGCTTGCATTTTCTCGGTGCTTAATAAATTTTCACTTTTTTTGTTAGCAATTGTAACATATTTTCATGATTTATATTCAATATCTACGTTAATAATTTTAGTTCTAAGAGACGTATGCTGTGTTTTTTAAATTTTAATAATCTAAATCTATATATATAAAAATGAATCTGTGTCTGTTTGTCTGCATTTGATAGATTCAGAAACCATAGAACGCATCGCCATGAAACTTTAGGGAGTTGTTTAATATAGTCCAAAGAAGGTGTCTGGCATATTAAACATTCGAAGAAGACGTTATATTCGATAATATATGTTGTTTTGTGAAAATAGTAGGACTGTCAATTTGACAGCTGCCAGTGTGACAGGACAAACATTTAAATATTCAAACATTTAGAAGGACAGAAGTAATGCGACGAATAATTTACTTAAAGACTAAAAACATAGTCAAATTTTAAACGGGAAACTACTCTAATTAATCTTTACTGAACCAAAGCAACGCGTGGCTGAGAATGCTGGTAAGTAAATAAAATTTCGTACAATTAGGCATTCCAAAAGATATATCATTTTAACTACTGAGGTACAACTTGTCAATCTAAAATATAATTTTTTTACGATAAGATGACCTTAATGTTTCTTAAATACCTTTTTGCGATATTTTTTAAACATTATTCGAACTTTAATAAACATTAGATTTACTTGAGAGCTATGCTTTCTTGAAAAAAATAATTACAGGTTCTAAGTACCTCAGTAGCTGTTTGACAGTACTCTGGAATGCCTAATTAAATGTTCAGTAAAGTACGTGTAATATAATAAATGAAATAGTAATATTACAAAAGTAATTTTTAGTTCAATTAAGAGATTTTTAATAACGTGCACTACATCGTTATTTATTCTGAATGAAATAGAACAATGTATAATAAAAACAAATAATTTTATAAATCGAATTGTCAGCGTTTGTTGCTTTACCAATTCGTATAAATTTTTATTGATTTATTAGAGCAAAAATATAAAATGTACAAATAGAACGCAATTAATTTTATTCAATTAAAACAAAATTTAATATTCTGTTAGAAAAATTTCCGCTTTGTGGCTGGCCTAAATTGTCAAAAAAACACTCAACAAAAAATAGAATCGCTGCAACAAAAAAAATGTAAAGCCTCTAAGTCTGCAAGTAACGTTTGGCAGTGGTCAAGCAGTTGAAAGCTTAACTAAAGGAATTTAAAGAACGATATATAACAATCAGAAAAAATATTTTCAACTTTTCCTAACCTTTCAAGGATATTTGGTCACATTTACTTCACATTCAAAGTAAGGATTACGTCTGTAATTCATTGAGTAAATAAAGTTCCCAAACACAGAAATTCACTAATGCTCCATTTGATGTAGATTTTGATGAATAAATTTGCTCGTATTTAAGCAGCCAAATGGTGTTTTCGGTCTAAGTAGTGATGAGCTATGAAAGTATTTTTTACCAAAGAATAACATTTCGATTAATCACCGTATGCATCCTTTACTGTTAATAAAGTTTTTGGACTAGGATGATTTAGTAAGCAACTAGTGCTCGTCAAGTAAAATAATTTTGGTTGTCCTTGAAGAATTTCAAAAATATGAGAAAAAAATATAGAGGAAAATGACATCTACCACAAAATTACACACTTTTACCAATATTTTTTTCATATTTTTTTACATTCTCATGTGGTTTTTAACGTTATTTCCTCTTTTCGTGTTTTTCGTATGTTTTTTTTGTGTTTTTGAATTTCTCTGCTCATTTTTTCATGTTATTAGAAAAAATACAACGTAAAAAAGTAAACATTTACAAAATTGTGCAAAACAGCCAAAAGTACGTGCAGAGAACGAAACAAACTTTAGAAGGGCGTAAAAATGTAAAATGTGGGAGGGAAACAATGGAAAAAACACGCAAAAATAAGAAAACGAATTAAAAACATGAAAAAATGTTGCTTTCATATATTTCTTTATTAAATTAATAATTGCAAAACAAGTATCTAGGGGTTAATGTGACAGCAGACCACTAAATGATAAGTACGTAATAGTTACATGAAGGTTTTGTTGCACTGTGTGTATGTCGCATCGATTTTTTAAAATTTTCCCCGCAAACTTTAAGCTGCAAGTACAAAATTTCTTAAATGAAAAGTTGGGGAAAGTCGTAACTCTATTACCGCTCAAAAATGGCAGGAAGTTAATTTAACAATTCTAATATTCGATGCAACTTGCAAAAAATCTAATTTGCCTGATTTAATCATTCAGTTTCACAATGTAGAGTAAGATTCCGTAATGCGCTAATCACATTACGTGATAAAAAAGTTATCAACAAAACGTGGTAGACAATTTTCTTATCTTGCAACAATTGGAAAGTAGAGCATTTTTGATTTATTAGCGTCGAGTAATGTAATCGTTGCATTCACATTCGTTAATGCAATAAGTTTAAACCTTTGCACTCTTAATAAATTTTTCAAGTCCTTTGAAAA
This sequence comes from Adinopsis sp. GC000173, assembly GCA_030264715.1. Classification (NCBI taxonomy): domain Eukaryota; kingdom Metazoa; phylum Arthropoda; class Insecta; order Coleoptera; family Staphylinidae; genus Adinopsis; species Adinopsis sp. GC000173. Next base: position 7,929 of record JARJDW010011990.1, read on the forward strand.
TGTCTGTTTTTCTCCCTGAAACACTCCTTTTACCGGCCAAGAAGAGCTGAATATATGAAATTCTAGTAAAGACATCTTTGTGAAGGTATATCTGTGCAATTGTTAAACTTAGAATCTTATTATTTCTCAATATATATACGAGCCTGCAGCCAAAATATGAATTTCGCTTATACAGCGAGAGCAACTTGCAAAAAATCTAACCTGATTTAATCATTGAGTTTCAGAATATAAGATTCCGTAATGGCCTAATCACATTAATCAATAAAGCTGGTCAATTTTCCTATCTTGCAACAATTAAAAACTAAATTTTTTCTTTGATTTATCAGCGTCGGGTAATATAATCGTTGCGAGGCCGTAAATTTTATATGTATATCTTACAATCTATCTGTTTTATGTATCTTTCACATTCGGAACATTTTATTGGCACTAGAAAAATTCTGCAAAGATAACGATGAGAAGGAGAAAAATCAATTTTAATGCATGCATATTACTTATAATCCAGCGTTACGCGTTTTATTTAATATTTCGCCAGGGAAATTTAATGGTTTAAATTATGTATAGTTTACATGGATAACATTATGCATATAGTGAATATTAACGCTAACAGTTTAAATTCGAAAATTAATTTCCATAATAAAAATTTTATATATTAACCGTCTAGGTATTTGTACATTAACATATTACTCCACATTGCATAAAATGTGTCATAATCTCTTTGTAGCAAAAAAGCTTATTTTGAGGATATATTTGCTTTAGTTAGTACTAAAACGTAAAATTTGCTCTATCTCAGTTCCTGCACTTTTACGTTTGGAACTATTTTTTTACTATAAATTTCGATTGAATATTAATTGAAATACCTATATAGATTTGATTTTATCGCTATTGTCAACGACAAAACAAAAAACTCCAATTTGTAAAAATTCCAATAATTCGTTGATTTTATACAAATTAAAATTTTTTCATTAGGATTTGGAATTAACAAAAGCGATAAATATGCTTCAATAGAATTTTTGGGAAATTAATGTACATAAAATAACCTCTTTTTGTCATAACCTCTTTTTAGCAAAAAGCTTATTTTCAGGAAGTATTTGCTTTAGTTAGTACTGCAACTTAAAGTTGTTCCACCTGAGTTCGCGCGCTTTTACATTCGCAGGTTGATTTTATGGGAGAACACTACTACAAATAACTACATATCGATTGAAAATTTTCATAATATTTATAAATGAAATCTATAGATATTATTGAATCCCCATTGGCAGCCCCAAGGAACTAACGAAAAAACCCAAATAATTTTGTGTATTTTAATAACGGTATTAAAACAGTGGATAATAAGGCTCCGAAATATGTCCCCTTCTCACTCACATCATAGGAAAGATAAAATTAGCCAATAAAAAAATGCAAACAAACAATGTTTGCACATTTTAAATTGTTTACACTGTAACTATAGATTTACAAAAGCAAATTTACAGATAAATAGCTCGCATTGTCCTTCGTATGTTATTGTAATTGTAATTAAAAATAAATTTTCGTTACATCCGGATATTTTTAAATTGTAAACATTGTAATAAAAAGCGTTCTATACTTCATTACGCATAAAAGATACTTTACCTCACAAGAATAATAAAAAATAATATTTCTAGTACTTTTAAAAATATCAAATTTTTTGCATCCTAATTACAGTATAACAAAAAAGAACTTATAAAAAGGTTTGCGAACTGCTTCCCGTATCTATATGTATCCTAGAATAAAGTAAACTAGAAGAGTAAAACAAATCGTTAATTTCAATTCTTTACATTATTACGGCAGTAAAAAACTAATTTAGAAAAATACTCCATAATGCACCTAGTTCTGATAATGCACTTTATTTATATCAAAGCAAAAATACCAAATAAATCGCTGTGAAATTTAATACAAACAATGTATATTGTATATTGTATGTATAATTTCTGATTTTTATTTCATCGCATGTACGGTAAAAAAAACTCCATTCTACCCCAAGTATGGTATTGAACCTTTATATCGCATCTTGAATTACCCCAATATCTTGTCAGTCAAATTTGAAGTATTCGTCCATAAGAATTTACACACATATAAACGCAATCGCGCGAACTCAAGTGGAATAGCAGGAACAGTAATATAAATACTTGTATTTTATAACTCTGTAACAGCTAATAAACACTTTATTAAAACGCACGTAATTATAATTAAAGCGCAAACACGTATAGAATGCAAAAAGTGTGAATAAAAAGTTGACAGATTGTATTTATTTACTTCGCCGCAATAAAAATATTCAAATAATCTCCCTTTCAAGAAAAGTAATTACAAAGTAAAAAAAAAGAACTAAAAATTCATCATCTTATTTGAATTTTTATTCAAGAAACATAAATGTGAGTATAAAGTCTTTCCAATTTCACAGTGAAATTACGATTTAATGAATTCAAGCCATCTACTTTTTGTCTCTTCAAAGAACTTTTTAAATACTTAAATCTTTCTGCACTGCAACAAACAGCAACATTAAATATTAATCAAAATATGTCTGTTAATTACAAAATTTTACTTTGGGATTTGTTTTTTATGCTTCAGCATAGTATATTTGCTTAATTCGGGGGAGAACCTGCATGGGAATAAATTATGATCCGCCAGTCTTCTAAAATATCAGATAATAAACATCGTTAATAATTAATTATTACTTTTAGCGATTTTTATTTACGTAAAGAAATCGTCGTCCTCGCCACCCCAGCCATCATAAATGTTTGACATTCCATTAACTCGCTCAAATTGTTCCGCTTGTATTGAAATCACGCCGCCGAAAAGACCTAAATATGGCAAATTAAATCTGCAAAATGCGATCATTAATGAATAATAATAGCGGCATTTATGGGCGTTTATTTACCGAAACGTATCTAACGCGCTGGACATGTGCCTGGGATTGTATGCACACGCGTAAATATTTCCACTTGTTATTGGCAGTAAATCAACGTCGCTTAAAATTAAACAGTCGTACTTCTGTTCTATAGCTACCATTGCAGCATAATTAAACATTTTTGCTCGATTAAATGGCTTATCATCGTTTTGCTCTGCAACGAATATCCTGTAATGTAAACGTTGCTTCTGTAGAAAACTATGCATATAGTTTAAAAATATCCCTAATTGTTCTTGCCTATCTCTATAACATATTAATATTGCTATCTTAAATAATGGATTACATTCTTCTGGAATATATTCGCCACCTGAAAAAGATTCAAATATTAGCGCTTAAACTTTATGTTGGTGGTGATGTGTATTGATAACTAAATTTTAGGTTGGTAATGGAAGAACGAACACGTACTTTATTTCAAAATTGAGTGACAAGAGACACTGTTATTATAAACTCTATGTCACTATCAAGTATTATTCATTGTGTACAATATTATTTACCTTGAAGTGGCGTTTTATATTGATGAGTCCTGTAAATACTGCTGATATCGATTTCTTCATTATTTAATATAATAGTTTGATAATCGCAATCTTTGAGGTTAGTTTCATTTTTTCTATGTTTAGTTGTTACTAACTGGCTAACGACTGTCGTATCTTTGATGTAAGAATAATTACTTGCATGTCTACCTGGGTGATAAATATATGTACATAATGCTAATGCTAAAATTAGTGAAATAAGGCGTTTTAACATAATTTTTTTGTTTGTATATTGCTACGATTGCTACATTTTGACAGCAGCACAACACTAGTGAGATTTAGTTATATTTGACGTGGAGGTTACCAGAACATGCGCATTGCAACCTTACGTGGCATAGCCCTATGTTCAGAGAGTCTGTAATGTCTTAGTTTCTATTTATTTTGGATTTATTACGAAATTATTTATTGTAAGTGCCGTTTTATGTAATATTTATCATGTAGTGTTAATATTAGAGTAGTAGTTTATTTAATTAATAGAATATAACGTTGAATATGTGCTAGTTATTAATGTTGTGTGGAAAGTTTTTTGTTTTTTAGTATGATAACCCTATTGTATACTCAAATGAACTTTAATACATCTTTTATTTTATATTGTTTTAGTTAAATAATCATGAATCCACAATATATGCCGTATGCAGGCGGACAGCAAGGTTTCACACAAAACAGACCGCCACCACCATCATCACAAGGTGGTTTTCAAAACATACCGTTGGGTGCTAATAGATCTATAGGGCCTGAACCTGGAGCTCCCCATGCTTTACCATCTCAATATGGCAATTTACCACCACAAGGAAACAGACCACCTCCCAGTCAATTGCCACCTGGTCAATTACCTCCTGGACAATATCGTTTACCATCGCCAAATGTTCCACCACCTGTAGGGATGCAGAATGGCAATGATATGGGGGCATCGTATCCTATGCCTGGCCAACCGATGGCTCAACCACCACAAATATCAACCCCTGCTTTTAACAATGCAATGCCTCAAGGTGCTACACCAGCGACAAGTCAAGGAATAGTAGAGCAACACCATGTACCACCACCACAAAGTACCCCAAGCAAAGTTGAAGAATCAGCTAGCAATACATCAATCACAGCTCCAACTGAGCCAAATATTATATCGCCCAGCACTAACATGCCAGGACAGAATACAACACCGAGCCCAGCGCAAAGTATGCCACCGCGACCTAACATGCCACCTTTACCTGGACAAAGTATGAATTCGTACGGCAATGTGCCGCAAAATATGGCAAATCAACCACTTCAACTTTCGCAAAACATGCCGCCTAGAGGAATGGCTCCGATGTCATCAATGGGAGCGCAATATCCACCAGTACCTAATCAGGTCAGTCCAATGGCTAATAAAATGCCACCAATGTCGGGGCCGATGCAACCTATGCCAGGAACAATGCCTCCAATGCCAGGCCCGGGCTCAAATATGCCACCGATGCCAGGACCGACTTCAAATATGCCACCGATGCCCGTAAAACCGATGCATATGCCACCGCAACTTAACGCAAGACCGCCACTACCTGGTCAACAGCAACATATGCAAAATCAAATGCCCGGACAGCTACCGAATCAATACAACCAATACAATCCTAATCAATTAACAAATCAAATGCAGGGAATGAATTTAGGTGGATCGTATCCAAATGCAGCAATGAATGGAAATGATAATGGACCTCATATGCCGCCACCATTAAGTCAAGGAGGATACTTAAATGGACAGCAAGCTGGACGTCCTGGAGGTGGAATTTATCCACCAATGCCTGGGCAAGGCCAAATGCCTAACGTTGGACAATATCCATCACAACCTGCTTATGCTCAACAGCAACGTCGATTAGATCCAGATCAAATGCCTAGCCCAGTAAGTTGTTTTTGTTGTTTTTGTATTGAAAAATTCTGACAAGTATGTATTCTTTTTAGATACAAGTCGTGCAAGACGATCAAAAAAATCGATGTGGTGATTTTCATGTTAATCAAAAGGGATTGGTGCCTCCTCTAGTATCTACGAAATTTATTGCACAGGATCAGGGATATGCTAGTCCACGCTTCTTACGTTCGACAATGTACAATGTGCCAATATCAAATGATCTTATGAAACAAACCTCAGTACCGTTTGGTTTGGTTATTAGTCCTATGGCAAGAATATTAGAACAGGAAACTCCACCGCCCATCGTTAATTTTGGTGAATTAGGTCCCGTTCGTTGCGTTAGATGCAAAGCGTACATGTGTCCATATATGCAATTTATCGATGCTGGACGTAGATTCCAGTGCCTGTTTTGTAAAGCATCAACTGACGTGCCTGCTGAATACTTTCAGCATCTGGATCATACAGGTCAAAGAATGGACCGTTATCAACGCGCCGAACTTGTGCTCGGCACGTACGAATTCACTGCCACAAAGGATTATTGTAGAAATAATACTTTCCCTAAACCACCTGCAATCGTTTTTGTTATTGATGTTTCCTATAATAATGTTAAATCTGGATTAGTGCAACTACTCTGCTCTCAAATGAAAGGAATTATTAAAAATCTACCTATCGACGATGGACAGGACGCCAGCAATATGCGAGTCGGCTTTATCACCTACAATAGTTCAGTGCATTTTTACAACATTAAGGTTTGTTAAATATATATCTAATCTGTATGTTAATATTATTTGTAATATATTTTTTCACAGGGTAACTTAGCAGCCCCACAAATGCTTGTAGTTGGTGATACACAAGAAATGTTCATGCCGCTATTAGACGGTTTTCTATGCACTCCAGAAGAATCCGAAGTAGTAATTGATGCCCTAATGGAACAAATTCCAGCAATGTTTGCAGACACACGTGAATGTGAAACTATATTACTGCCAGCTATTGTGGCTGGCTTGGAAGCGTTAAAGGTAGAATATTCAATAATCATTTAACGGAGTTATTTTATATAAATTTATCAGGCGTCGGAGTGTGCTGGTAAGCTGCTTGTATTCCATTCGACTTTACCCACCGCTGAAGCTCCAGGAAAATTGAAAAATCGTGACGATCGTAAATTATTAGGAACAGATAAAGAACGAACTGTACTTACACCACAAAATCAATTGTATAATCAGTTAGGGCAAGATTGCGTTGGTGCTGGTTGTTCGGTAGATTTATTTTTATTCAATAACGCGTATATTGATGTGGCAACAATTGGACAAGTTGCAAGACTCACTGGCGGAGAAATTTACAAGTACACATATTTCCAGGTAATGTATAAAATCTATAAATTAATAAACAGTTCATTATGTGTAAATTATGCAGGCTGATATCGATGGTGCAAGGTTAATTAAAGATATTGAAACAGATATAAGTAGACCAATAGCGTTTGATGCAATTATGCGTGTTAGAACATCAACAGGCGTTCGACCTACTGACTTCTATGGACATATGTTTATGTCAAATACGACCGACATGGAATTAGGATCAATTGGTTAGTAAATATTTTACATTATATATGTATATGTGCTGTAATAATGTTACGTCTAAAATAATGCATTTTTTCCAGATTGTGATAAAGCAGTCGCCGTGGAAATCAAGCATGATGATAAATTACAAGAGGAGGATGGAATATATATTCAAGTGGCGCTTTTATACACGTCGGTTTCGGGCCAACGTCGTTTGCGGATTATTAATCAAGCGCTAAAAACGTGCTCTCAAATGTCTGATTTATATCGAACATGTGATTTAGAAACGATAATGAACTTTTTAAGTAAGCAAGCGGCATTTAAACTACTAGATAATAATCCGAAAGCTGTCAAGGAGAGTATAACACAGAGGGCAGCGCAAATGCTAGCAAATTATCGAAAGAATTGTGCAAGTCCCAGCAGTGCAGGGCAATTAATATTGCCTGAATGTATGAAATTGCTTCCACTTTATGTTAATTGTTTGTTGAGAAATGATGCATTGTCGGGAGGTAAGACGATGGATATGCTTTACACAGCTTCTTAGTCTCAACACTGTTCTTGCAGGTCCTGATATGACGTTAGATGATAGATCATATGTAATGCACGCTGTAATGACGATGGATGTACCAACTTCCGTAAATTATTTCTATCCAAGATTAATTCCATTACATGAGATTAATTTGTCTGGTGATAAAGCAGTTACTATACCATCATCAATTCGCTGTACAATTGAGAAGATGACAGATCAGGGAGTTTATATATTAGGTATTGTACAAGTATGTAAACCTCCAACATGCTTTTTTTGCTAAATCATTGTTGTTTTAGAAAACGGAATTCATATGTTCTTATGGATTGGACTTGGAGCTAATCAAGATTTTGTGCAACAAGTATTTGGAGTTCCATCGGCCGTTCAAGTAAATATTGATACAGTAACGTTGCCAGAACTGAATAATCCTCTATCCAAGGCAATACGTTCAATTATTGAACAAGTTAGAGCGCAAAGACATAGATATATGAGAGTAAGTTTAATGTTTCTTATTGTTTATGAATCAATTTCGATGATAAAATATTCCATTTAGAACGCATTAATAATCATAATTGAGATTTACAATATTTTATCGTCGTCTTTAAAATAAATTGGTTTAGTTACAAGCAATCCATTCACAAAATAAATGTTTTCATGACATAGTCATAAAGTCAACGACGACGATTCTGCTTTATTTCATTTATTGATGGAAACTGTTTGTCAAACCAAATTGTACAAGCTGTGTAATGTATATGCGGGGTCCATTAATATGAATAAGCCAGCCACCTCTCAATAAATGAATTGTTTTTATTATTTAACGCTCTAAGCTGAGTGAGTAGTCGGATTACGGTTGCAGTTGGCAGTGTAATGCCAGCGCTGACACATTTCATGGCTGCCTTATCCAAATTGTCAACACCTCTAATCTGATACACCACCACCAGTGATAGGGCGAATTTTCTATGATCGCTATTTTTAACCCCTGATGTGATTGTTGTGAACATTTTATTGATTATTCAATTCTGTTTTCTGCAGCTAACGTTAGTACGACAAAAAGAAAAGATGGAGGGAGTTTTCAAGCACTTTATGGTTGAAGATCGTGGAATGGACGGTTCACCTGGTTACGTTGACTTTTTATGTCATTTGCACAAAGAAATTCGAAGTTTGTTGAGCTAGCAAATTCAAAAATAACTAATTCTGAGTGAAAAACGAATTATTTTAATTACTCATTCAATATATATTTTTTAATATTATTTGTAGGGGTGCATTTACATTAATTACATATTAAACATACATTTAAATTGTAAATAGACCCAAACAGCAAACCGAAAACAAGATTTAACAAACAAATAGTATTATAAATTTTGTTGATTAGATTTTTTCCTTTCCTTTTTCTCTTACATATGATTTCCACATTTAATTAAGGCAAAAATATGTTATTTATATTGATATAAATTTAAAATAATGTATTCATAATTATATTTTGTATTTAAAATTTTATTGGTTTCCTTTAAACAAAAAAGGTTTATGTACTATATATATCATTAATAAAACATTAAGGTAGAATTTTACTTTTCAATTTAATTTACACTAGCATTCTTTTGTTTTTGTTAATTTTTCGTTGTTTTTCTAACCTCTTTAGCGGTGTGGTTAGTGCTGTTTGCGTCGGGTGGTTATGTCGGTTTTAACAACAATAAATTGTGTGGTGACTTGTGAAATGTCCTGTATGGAATTGTTAATATAAATAGTTCATCGCACAATATAAGGTAAAGTTAATTAATATAATCTAACTTATAATTAAATGCATGCATTCACGTATTCATACAACATAGTTTTGAAACGGGCTTGCTACTTGTTGGTAATTTCAGGAACAAAACATGGTATTAGTTAATTACTAATAATGAATTATATATATTTTACATTTAACGACAAAGTTGCGTTTTAGTGATTGAGAATCATTAAACGATTTTATTATAAGAAGTAACGCATGGAGCACGTTAAATTTTAAGACGCGAATAAATTTATTCACAAGAGGTGGAAAACATGGCGATAAGTAATTACACCGCAATTACAATAAAGTGAAAGTTGCAGTAATTTCAATCACATAAAAACTATATTTTGCATATTTTAAGAAAAAAAAAAGTGAAATGTATATTTAACATATGCAACCAATTATGCACTTCTGTAAACGCTTACTCTACAATAAAAAATATTGTTTTCTATGCGAATTCATGTGCTTTATATTATAGGAAAATGTGTTCTTTGAATACACCTTTATTAATTAAAATATCGGAACGATTATTTCTGCAAAATGAGGTTGAATATCAAATGCAGTTTGTTACAGACAATCAACCAACGTGTCTTCACTTAATTTGCTGGAGTACCAGCTGGAATAAAATTTATACTCGTCGTCTTCAAGTTGGAACTTCATCCAGATGATTTCTTTTCTTCACTTTCAACCACATCAACTTCTGGGACAGTTTTACCATACCCAGAACTATCCTTACAGACAGAGCCCCCTATTTTCATAAGAAACTTTTTGATACCGTAAATATCTAGTCTAATTTGAGTATTAATTCAGTTTTTAAATATTTATTTTAACTTTTTCTAAAGAAACTCGACGTGTGATATTCAACGTCAATTTACAGCTTTAGTTGTTTCAATATCTTAATTAATAAGGGTGTAATCCGAAGTATGGGAAGCATCCCATAAGGGAAAACGACTTCCAAAGCTAATTCGGCGTAAAATGGAATGCGCACCCATTGTGTAGAGATATTCCATTGGTACAGAGTGATTAAGAGTAGCGGGTCACTTCATAGTATGATTAGTACATAGACAATTTTAGCAAAATGTAATTGTTGTAAAAAATGTTAATGTAAAAAAGTCATCATTCTAATCTGGATAGGGATTACTGTGCTTTAGGTTCTCGATAGGAAATAACAGAAATATAAACAATTTGTTTATTATTATGATAATTGTAGATTAGATCGACAGTTCAAAACTTATCCCGACCTAACTTATTTGAGAAAACATGCAATACGCTAAACTGAAGATAATGTTTATAGAATTTCAAGTGTTATAACTTCTTTCATGTTATGTTTTGCAATACCTTAAATTTTCCATTTTTTTCCTTCAGCTTTCTTCATTTTGATGTTCTCTTAATAAAATATTGTTAAATTGTTGTCATTTCTATAATGTACATCAATCACAAAGCGTTCCTTTGCTTTGTTGTAAAATAGTTTTGAAAAATTGTCAAGATTATTGTAGACAGGAAGTGTGTTCTAAAAAAGTCATCATTCTATTCTGGGTTTGGATTACTGTGTTTTACATTCTGGATAGAACATAGCCGAAATATAAACAATGAGTGCTTATATTATTATAGTAATTTATATCAGATCGACAATCCAAACCGCACTTATCCCTTAACTTATTCGAGAAAAGATGCAATACGCAAAATGGAAGATCATGTTTGTAGAATTTCAGGTGTTATAAACCTTCTTAATGCTATGTCCTCTTCATAAAATATTAATTGTTGTCTTTTCTAATGTACAGCAATCCAAAAATACTCCTTTGTTTTGTTACTGTTTTATTTTTACTCCTCAGGTCCCCTTATGATTATATCAATCCCTTGCCTGAGAAGTGATCATTTAACACTGTATTTATTAACTTTAATTGATTATAAGCCTACAATGTGTTAGCTTATTTACAAATATTTTTAAAATCGAGAAAAGATGCAATACGCAAAACGGAAGATCATGTTTGTAGCATTTCAGGTGTGAAGGAAAAATATTTCACTTTATTTTCCTTCATCTTTCTTTACTTTGATGTCAATTCCTTGTTCAAGGAGTGATCAAATAACACTGTATTTATTAACTTTAATTGATTATAAGTTTACAATGTGTTAGCTTACTCATAAATATTTTCAAAATCCTGCACTTACATTCCCATTACAAATTTCTCGTTTCGCCAATAATTCATTTAGCGACATTCGAACGTAACTTGGTTGCAAACTGAGCAGTACTTAGCTGTGTATGTATCACCATATTTCTTTTGTTTGTGAAATTGGTTGATTGCAATGTAATAAACTTTGTTTAAATACATTAAAGTACATATTTGATAAATATAATTGAAATGAATGAATACAAGAAACGCGCTGGAATTTTATATGTTCTTCATTGTTTTCTATTAATGACAATAATTAGAAAGTATTTTCAACTGCGAGTATTAACTTTATTGTAGATTGAAGAAAGAAAATCTAATTAAAACTTTGACTATTTAATAAGAAATTGTATAAAAATTTGTATCAAGTTTTGTATTGATTTTTTTTATTAGTTCTACATCGCGCAGCAAATTTAATTAGAAAAGATATTTTTTTAAATAGCCGCACATAGCTGCTTAAATACAACTTTTAATGCTGCACATTTGATTCAAAATGAAGAAAAAGATAAATTCAACAATGTGCTTTCGCTATATTTTCGGCGAATAACAAAACACATCGCAGCAGCGCAGCGTCGACTTTTAAACTTAACTTGCGCCGTCGAGTAATATCGTGCGATAAATTCAAGCAAGTAATAGTTTCCATCTGCAATTCTAAGCGAAAATTGTTTCACCACAACTTTTAAAATTAACCTTTTCGCCATCCGCAAATTTTGTTAATCAATATGAAATTACATCTTACAGTACAGTTTAATTTCTGGCAAAACTTCGTTAACAAAGGAAGAGAACTGCTATTTTGAATAGAAAATTAAATATAAGAAAAACTGCGCTTAAAAAGTCATAAAAAATCTCTTGGTCGTTTTATTTTATTTTTTTGTTTTAAAAATAAAAATGAGTGTGATGATTGAGAAGTGAGTAATTTGCTTTTAATTCGTGCTCGTCAACTCGGATATAAAAATAAAAGTTTTGTTGAAAATATAATTATGTCAGTTATTCTCCAAATGGAGATTTGATGTTTCATTATTATAAGAATAATTTATGTGTATGATAATTAGGAGATTGAAAAGACAACATAATCAGCATTCTATAATTGAATAGACGCTAGACATTTAGACGTTGGAATATTTAGATGTTGCAAATAGAGTCCCAAAAGTTTGTGCAAACAACGTGATAGACGTGGTTACATGTTTATTAAAAACATTAATTAGTTTAATAGTTTTAATATTATGGAAAAATGCAAAATTATTTAGAGGCACTAACTTTAGCTTTTAGCAAAAATTTAATTGAAGGAAAAGCAACTTTATTATAGGATGAAAGATTAAAACGCTACTACTACCTACGCAAAATATTGAAACGCAATTAATTTTAATTCTATATTTTTGCGAAACGAAATTTTTAATTAAATATAACATATTACGTTCGTTCTTTTTATAATAAAAATATGCTGACAGGAACTAAATTGCACATCAAGTTTTCCAGAGTGAAGTACAAAAAGTTCTAATTCATGACAAGTTCATTTTTATTAGTAGATTGACAGCCGTAAATTTTGTTCAGTTGATTGTCAACTTGCTTGTCGGTGTTTGGAACGCGCAAGGAACACGACTGTTTTTCTTTAAATGCCTTTTTGATAGAAAGCAATTTGACATTTCACTCTGGTATTTACATATAAATGAATTGTCAAAATTATAGGTCAGGTTTGTGTGCATATTTGTTCATGAATATAATGAACTAAATCAATAGGAGGTGTAAAAAAGTGCACAACTTTTATTAATTTTGCACTAAACTTGACAAAAAAACACTACGTTGTACATGAACTAAAAGTGCAAATGTCAAAAAACATGATTTTTGTTTGTGCACATGAAAAATGTCCATGTTTATGACTAAAAAATAAACCTTTTGTAAGTCTATGATTTTATAGTTTGATTTGCTCCGTATGTGTGTAAGTTTTTCATGTGTGATTTAATCTTGTGACTTAGCGAAATATATCTACGCAAATTTATATGAAATATTTTATGGCATGATGCGTTTTCTGCTAAATTTTATTTAGTGTAGTCATTAAAAAGAAGTCTAGCTGGTATGTTATGGCACTTATTGTGCGCGCAAAAGCTACATACATTTAAAAGTTCGCCCATAAAATATTAGTTTATTTGTCAGCTCTTCTTCTTCGACAAATTAATAACACTGCCATATTACATATAGAAAGTTTTATAATAATTATTAGATCCGTTTATATATATATTAGCGACAAAAGATTATATTGTAAAAGAGTTTCTAAATATATTTTACTTTTAACCTCTTGAGAAAACCCAATTCGAAAAGAATTATTACTAATAAGCATTGTTGGAAACATTCTTAATATTTTCCACCGAGCACCGTATAGTTATTTAATTTCTTTTCCGAGAATGCAACAATCGATAATTAGAAATCTATACGCCTGCGACCGTATTTCTTACTAGAAATTTTATCTTTTAATATGATTAAAAATATATGGAATACCTAATAATTTTTACTTTCGGTAACCTAATATACCATAGCATAAAGGCCTGATATATCGCAATTTTATTATAATATAATTTATATTGATATTCATATTTTACGAGGGTTATTTTCTAAGTAACGGCCTCTTACTTATCAAATCCTCATATTATATTTCCCACGCGTATTTTAGCAACGTTGCAAAAACTACAACTATAAGATATTCTATGACAATTGTTGTGACTTATGTTGTTTATTACTAGTCCTGCCTATCGATATCTGCACTTTGAAATGCAAAAAGTCTATGTCACACATTGTAAAAAACATGATTTTTATTTATTTCATTAGGGGTGCGCAGACGTTGTTAGGGTACGGGTTACTTTTTATTTTTTCAAAGAATTGCGGTTCATTATTGCACTCTCTCCTCGATATTTAAATTGATTTTCTTTTTTTAAGTAACGATCTTTTGTTTATTAAATTTTTATATTATATTTCTTACACATGCTTTCGCTACGTAACAGAAACTACTTTAAGATATTTTATGGTAATTGTTTTTACTTATGTTGTTTATTTCTAGTCTTTTCTACTTATACAAATCGATATCTGTACTTTGAAATACAAAAAGTCTATAGCACAAATTTTACAAAAAAAATGTTTTTATTTATTTCATAAGGGTTGGGCACACTTTGCCAGGGCATGGATACAATTTTTTATGAAATATCTACTTGTATTTTAGACTTTTACCACTAAACTTGTAAGCAATATTAACAAGTCATTAATGTGAAAGCTCTCAACTTTAAGAACAGCCCTTATATGTATTTTCAAACGAGTTTCAAATCTATTTTATTGCGCACAGTCGAAGGAAAGCGCACCAATAATTTGTTTTTAAGTGTTTAACTACAAAAAAACTCCAAACACATACATTTTACACATTGCCTACAGTCGTGATTCCATCGACTTCAACAACAGTTGGATTTTGACAGGTCGAGTGAATGAGAATCGCAGAAATCACTAACTTCCGAAATCGGGAAAGAAGAGTGAAAAGTGTACGATGAATGAAAGAAATGCGATAAAATGGTGTATAATGGCTTTTTGTTAAAAATTAAATAACTGTGCGTACTTTGCAATCACCAAGACTGGCAATTGGGGAAAAAATATAGAATTTTTAAACAAAACAAAATTTTTATTTATTTATATCATAATTTGATAATAGTATGGTTTTATTGGCATCACAATTACGATTTCTTAGGTATTGGAGTAAATAAAATATTTAAATTGCTAACGCACAAAAATTGAAATCACACCGAACAATAATTCCTTAAATTGTGGCTTTGATGACCAAGATTATTACTGGATTTTGTTATTTTGAACGAATATTATATATAGTTTTTTGTTAGTAGCTATAGTATTATGGCACAGTAAATCGACAACGTTTAAGTTAGATAAACCTATTTGATAAACTTGCCACAGGTTTTGGCAAAGTCATTGCAAATTCAAAGGTTAAATATGAACAATTGCAATACTGCTAAATAATGGCGTGAATGTTGTTGCTTTTATAATAAAATTTAGATTATCTTTTTTTCTAATAATGTAGTTTAGAATAACTAATAATATATGAAGAGAAATTCAAAATTTAATGGACACACAGTTTTTCCAATTACGTCCACTTTTTTGTCCAAACAATAATAATATACGCAATTTGGGTTGATTGTTCTTAAAACTCTCAAAAAATTATTTATGAGTAGCTCGTCATTAAAACTACTATGTATAGCTGGTTTGTTGAATAGAAAATAACAACATTAAAAATGTACAACCGTAGACATAATTAATGTGTCTAAAAATATAAAATTGTAGTATACGAAAATAAAATTTTAATTATTTTATTGAAACGTTTTGACGTAGCCGCGACGTATTCATAATTTTATACACTGCATATATAGGTATATAATAGTTTATTATTGCAATGTTCCGTATTTTGTTTGACAATAATATGTGCTCTCATTTTCATTATGAAAACATGCAATATTTGTAAATTATAATTTTTGTTACCATACAATATGTTGTTTAATTACATGTAATGAAAAAGTAAATATGTGAAGTTGAAATATTAATCAAATTAAATTATAAATAACTGGTTATTTCACGAAAAAAAACAATGCAAAATATTTGCTCCAGTTTCATTTAATTTTTCCATTAAAATGTGTAAGCTGAAAATGCAAATCTGTAATTAGTAATTCAAATCAATTATAGTAATGAAATTATTATGCATGCACAATTGATTATTCATTTATTTTAATTATCTTATAATATTTATCTTAAAAAAATAGACCAAACGATGTAAAATATCGAAAATACGAATTGTCTTTATTAATTATAGGGGAGGTTTGCTTAATTTGGATTAATAGCAAGTTTTATTATACCTACATATAATCGTGAAGACTGCTTTTCTAGCAATAATTTTCAATAATATATTTTAAAGTTTATACAAAAATTAAATTTTTGTTTAATGTCAAACAATAATTGTACAAGTTGCCGAATTTGGACCAAAAAAATATTTATCTTAAAAATTAGACCAATACTATAATATCGTAAATACGAATTGTCTTCTTTAATGATAGGGGAAGTTTGCCTAATTTGGATCATTGCTAATAAGTAATAGCTAGTTTTATTATATAATCGTAAAGCTTACCTATCTATCGATAATTTTCTATAATCTCTTTTAAAGTTTGTACAAAATTTAAATTTTTGTTCAATGTCAAACATTAATTGCACAAGTTACTGAATTTGGACCAAAGAAATATTTATCTTAAAAAAGAGACCAATAATATAATATCGTAAATACGAATTGTCTTCATTAATGATAGGGGAAGTTTACCTAATTTGGATCATTGCTAATAAGTAATAGCAAGTCTTATTATATAATATTATATAATCGCAAAGCTTACCTATCTATCGATAATTTTCTATCATCTATTTTAAAGTTTGTTCAAAATTTAAATTTTTGTTCAATATCAAACATTAATTGTACAAGTTGCCTAATTTGAACTACAAAAGCGAAATTTGAAGAATACCTACATATCATAAATTATTTTAGCTATAGATGAAAAATTGCTCAAATAGCAGTTAAACAAAAAATTGAAGAAAAAAGTTACAAAATAAACTATAAACGAACTAAAACAATCCGGAGGTTCATGGTTTTGTATTTTGTGTAGCAAAACCAAAAAAAAAAAAAATGAAATATTGCACAAGTATTGTCCAAAATTAAGAAACAGGTTTCCTAAGTCGAACGAATTATACATTTCTTAAGTTTATTTTCGGCATAAAAAATATAAAAAGTGATCCAAATATGTCAACTTTTTCCTATTGTTTTCAAAACCTGAAATTCATATTAACTTATTAAAAATAACAATACCGAAACATTTATCTTAAAAATTATATCAATGATGTAACATTCGCAGATGCAAATTTTATTTTTATTGATTGCTCAGGACGAAATTCATATATGAATTTATTAAAAATAATAAAAAGTTATGATGAGCCCGGTATATTGATTCGTTTATAATTAGCGCTGCTTACATTATTAATATTTTCCATTTGCTTCATGAAAATTTCCAATGAATATTTGTTAAATAATATCCCCTACGGTACAAAAAATATCCCTGCATATATTGTACATATATGTTGCGAGAATCAAATCAAATTGCGTTTATACAAAAAATTAATCAAAATTATATTACAACCAACCAAAAATTTATTAGTTTAGATAAGTGGAAAATTAATTATGTAGATTTGACTTGAGATAATTTTGAACAAATTATATAGGATTAATTAATTGAATAATTTTAGAGCCAAATTCGTATTATATGGGCTAGTGATTAATTTTTTTTATTTTCGATTTTTTCGGGCCATAAAATGAAATGTAGTAAAAACACTCAAACTACAATTTAAGTTTAATAGCCAGAAACTGAGTAGGTAAAAGTGCATTTTGTTGTAAAAACTACATAAATCATAACATTGTCCTCCTAAAAAGTATACAAGGTCTGATCGAAAAGTATTTTAATAGGTTGGAAAGGTAACGCTACATGTAACGTCGATAATGTTAATGTTTTCATATAGTTTTAATAAATTGTGACGTGTTATTGTGTTTTCTGAATGTAAAGAGAATAGATTCATCATGTTCCTATATTGCATTTGAGAATAATGTCAAAATGCGATGATTTTAGTAGTAATTTTACTAGCCAGAAGTCGTACGAGCTTTGCCTGGATAAGTAAGCTTTATCAAATAGTTATTATTAATTTTGAGTTAATTATGATTTGATATTTTTGTGTAAAAACCACATAAATAATAACATTGTCCTTTTAAAAAGTATACAAGGTCTGGCTGAAATGTATTGTGCCACAATTTTAACAGCTTGGACCGCTGAAGCTACATGTAAAGTTACTATTGTAGCTTATTTTTTTATAGTTTTAATAAATTGTGACTTGCTATTGTGTTTTCAGAATATAAGGAGAGGAGTTTCATCATGTTCCTTCATTGCGGATGTGAATAACGTCAAAATGCCATGATTTTAGTAGTTATTTTACCAGTCAGCAGTCGTATGCGTTTTGCCTGGATAAGTAAGCTTTATCAAATAACTACTATTAACTTTAAGTAAATTATGACTTGATATTTGTTTTCAGAAGCTACTGAGAAGATTTAAATTATGTTCAATCATTGCGGCCGAGAATAATGTCAAATCTCTCCTTTTAGCATGGATTTTAATAGTCACCAGTCGTATGAGCTTAAAGTGGGTAAGTAAGCTTTATCATATAGTTAGTGTTAATTTTGACTAAATTGTTACCTGTCATTCTGTTTTCAGAAGCCAACGAGAGGATTTGCGTCATGTTGAGTCATGTTCCTTCATTATTGCCGAGAGTAATGTCAAAATGCTCCCCTTTTAGCATGGATTTTAATAGTCAGCGGTCGTATGGGTCTAACGTGGGTAAGTAAACCAGCTGTGGATAGACGGCAATTTTGTTTTTAGTTAAAAACTAGCGGATTATAAGTAGAGTTGTGCGAATACGCATTACAATTCCCATAATGTCTCCTTTGTGTTCGCCATAATTTACTGCCAGATGTAAATTTATACAAAATTGCTTAATTTTTTAAGCGCTATTATTTTTATATTTGATATTTTATGGAGGATGGCAAATATAACAGTGTATTTGACGTTGAACTCACCAAAATATCTATCTATATCTATTTTTTCAACAATCTATTTGTTAGAACAATCAATA
>JARJDW010011992.1:0-13437 GCA_030264715.1 Adinopsis sp. GC000173
ATATATTAATTTGTGATGTGTTCGATATAAATGGAGCGTGTACCGGCATATCTAATTAGCCGTGCAATTAGCTGAAAACGCTGCTGCTGCGGCGCCCGGTTTAAGGTGGCGGTGATGCGATGCGGTTGTTGCGGGCGCAACTTGAACGTGTAAAATTGTGTTGCGGCTAATTAATTCGCGTATGCATCGAACGAAACAAAAATTGTTGTTTGTTGTAGTTGTTGTTGTTGTTGCTGTTCTTGTTTCGTGGAGGCGGTGGCGAATTAAATCGCAGATTAAACTAATTAATCTAAAATATTAATGTCCGTGTAATAAATTTGGTGCGTTATCAATTACAATCAGTTGTTTAATTAATCAATTAACATATTTTGGTTGGTAGGGGCGGTAAGGCAATATGGGTTGCCGAGGGTGGAAATGTGTATAAATATATAGGGAGACAGATAGCCGAAACAAGTTGAAATTTCCATCTTGTATGGCTGGGTGTATGTATATGTATATAAATGTGTGTGTGTAAGGAGAAGATTAAACAGAATCCGTAATCCCTTTCATGTTGTTATCATTAAGTTGGGGATCGGGACAGGTGTGCAATGGTATTTTGAGACTAATTGCTCGCGCGGTGTACGCTCCAAGCTAAATCTAATTATCATATAATAACTGAATTGTAAATTAAGTGGCCTCCGCACCCACTTGTTGTAAACAATAACAAAATGTTATTACTTTGGAAAAATATTTTGTTTTATGCTAATTTGGGATTAGAATAAAAAAGTGCTTCAAATTAATTTCAATTAAAATTGCATAGGAATATGAAAAACGTATAAAAAGTTAGTCAACTTTTAAAAATACAAATAAGGATTTTTTGGTGTTATATATAAAATAAACGAATAATGACTCGTGCGGCTTGGACAATGAATGGAGGTTGATCCTTTTAATAAGTAGTTAGTTTAGGTATATGTATAAGGGCAAAATAGAGAAAACCAGAAAGTAAGTAATTTAAGTAAATTAGTTAGGAAGCCAAATCGGCTGTATCACTCTTCGTCCATTAATCTCTTAGTCTCTAAACATTAACTGATTATTTTTGTAACAAATAGAACGGAAAATATCTAATTGTGATGCCAGATCTACCGAAAAAAATGAAATAATGATGGACTGATGGAGCTGAGTAGTCGGTTAAAAATAAATTAATAATTTTCAATCTATTTAACGCTTTGCAAGTCTTTTTTAATCACCTTCACGTTCTTTTAATCACTATAAATATGTGAATATAGTTTATACATTACATTTTGATTTTTTGTTAGCATAATAATAATAATTTTCAGTAACCAATATCGAAAAATGTAAATAAATAAATGAAATTCCACATTTGCGGTTGCAATAAATAGCCGAATATTCATATCGACACATTTTTGTAATATTTTTAAATAAATACAATTTTTTATTATATAAACAGCCAAGTAAACAATTGAGGTTGTTAAAGGGAACGCATTATTAAATTTCGATTATTTTTTGTAAAATTAAAGGATCGCGTGCGAAAGAAAGTTTATAAAATAATAAATAATAATTATATTTGAAGAATGTGAGTTATTAAAACAAACCCTCATAAATAAAAAGTTCAATTTTTGACAGATTTACCTTTTAAAATAACTTTAATTTTCCTAAATCTAGATATTAATTAATAAATTTAATTTTTTATTTGTAGACTTGGTTAATTGCAAACAATAAACGCGCTATTAAAAGTCAAGCTTTATTAAATTTCGGTAACGGTGTATAAATTTTTAAAAGGATGGTATGAGCGAGAAAGTCTCATAAGATAATAAATAATCATAATAATAGAAGAGAGTGTGCCATTAAAACAAGCCCTTATAGAATGTGGAAGAGTTTTATTTTTCCCTCCTCCTCCTCCTCCTTCTAAGCGTTACCGTTTTTCTAAATAAGTTTCGGTTTATGTAACTTCCACACACAATCAATTCTTTAATATAGAATAAAATGCGATGCAATTTCGCATCTCGTATTTTAAACAAATAACTTGCTGTTCCGCCATCCGTATCTATATGTGTGTACATACATGTGTAATATGTAATATTGAGCGGATGATTTGTTACAGCTGCAGGATGGTCACCTCTTATAATAATCATATCATAACCATCTTGGAAAGAAATACTGGCAGCGATATGAAAGAAGATTATTCCGCCTTTCAGACATCGTTAAATGTTATTGCGCCATTCTCTTTTCATATAATGCACTTTTATTGTAAATCACATACATTTATATATATATATATATATACCCGCTGATCCACTACACAGATTACAAACCGAAAACGGTCAGCTTCTTACTACTACGTACGAATTAGATAACATTTGTGCCCCGCCGATAATCCGGCATGTTAAAAATGCTATACCTACAAGTATAATGCCTATTAAATACCTAATTGCGCGCAGATTAGAAAAAATAAATCAATAATTAAAGTAAAATCTATTTCTTTTTTATTTTAGCTTATTGAAAGTGAAAGTGGAATTTAGTCAGGAATTTTGATGGAAATCTATGTTTAACCCACAAAATGTATATTTAAACTCAGAAAAAATTGCAAACAGTATTTAATTCATCATGTCAGACATCAAATATTATATATTAAATAATACATTTGTAATCTTTGAGGCAATCTATACCATCTTTATGTCTAAAAATCCCTATACTTATTTTTTTTAGTTCGATTTTGTAAATAATTTTGAATTCATCATAACAGATGTACGACGACATGAATCATCATGAAAACGATCAGCTTTTTGCTATACGTACGTATTACATAACATTTGTGCGCCGCCGATAATCCGGCATGTTAAAAATGCTATACCTACAAGTGTAAGGCTTATTAAATACCTAATTGCGCACAGATTAGCGCTCAACAAGTTTTGCGCCACCCTCTCCGTCGCCGCACTACATTTACATATTTATCAAAAACTCCACCACTCAAAAATCACGTATCGTTTCTATTGCGTTATATTTTCGCTTCTCCTATTTCTTCATTTTTAATACTACGCGAAGATGCAAAACATGCACACGATATATTATTCTCATGTTGTATTTTGTGTTATTTTTTTTTTGTTTCAACTAAAATAAAATATTCTACATGGTAATATCGCGCAAGCACAACAAAATAAAATTTGTTTATTGCCACTTGGTTTTATTTTTTTGCAATTTCCGAGTTGAGTTTCTATTCCATATATATATAGTTGCGAGTTTATTACGCAAATTTTTCACATATACGTAAAATTAAAATTTTTATCTAAAATGCACGATGAGTGAGCGAAGGTGGTGAACGTGTGGAAAATTTCTAATACAACATAAAAATTATATCAATAAACGTTTACGAGCGTGCGAAATAAACTTTTTTCTGATTTATTCCATCATCTTTGCAAACAAAGAATTCGCAAGGAGAAGGAGAAGTAGAAGGAAGCAACTTCTTCAATAATTTGCACATTGTTTTTGATATTTACAATATTTTTTGCAAGTTCTCAAGTAATTCCTTAAGTGGGCACTTAATAATAATTATTTAGAATCCAGTGGTTTCCAATATGGGAGACAAAGATATTTACTTAGTGGGACATTCCATGTTTATTAAATTGGATTGGTGAATGAATCAAGAGGGTTGCAACAATTATTGTATGACAAAAAGCAGGGCAAATATGGAAAAAGATTACAAACGACTTTTATTTTCATTGTAATCGCTTTTATTAATTCGAGGATAACAAAATTTAGTTCAAATACTTCTGTGTAACAAAACTAAAAGTCCAAATTCTACAAAATTTTATGTATTACTTCTGAAGTAATTCCTAAAGTGGGTATTTAATAATAATTAATTAGAATCTAATCCAGTGGTTTTGAACATGTGGGGCGCATCTCCCTATGGGGTTTAGATCTATTGTAAAATAAAGATATTTACTTTGTGGGACACTCCATGATTATTAAATTGGATTGGTGTATGAATCAAGAGAGTTGCAACGATTATTTCATAATAAAAAGAGAGGCTAATATAGAAAAATATTAGAAACGACTCCTATTTTCATTGTAATCGCTTTTATAAATTCCAGGACAACAAAATTTAGACCAAATACTTTTGTATAGCAAAACTAAAAGTCCAAATTCTACAAAATTTTATGTGTCACTCATAATTTATACAAAGAAAAAGACATCTTGACCCCAAAAAGTTTTAAACCCTCTGGTATATACTATATTTTTTAAAAACGGAAGTGTAAAAAAAACTATAATACAATTCATTCATTTACATTTCGAGTTTGCTAATAATCGATCAAAACAGAATTAAAATGCGTTTATCATTATTGATCGAATGGGAAAAAAACGAAAGTCGAATGATGGCGTCTCTGCGATGCAATAATAATCTTATTAATATCGTTGATTTTTTCGCCCGTAATAAATACAACGGAAGATTTAATAAAAATGTTACAAAAGAATCCAATATGGTTGTTTTTGCACGGCGCGTATAGATATATATAGGATATACACCCACATATTTCCTATTTGATTACAAAAAGTAATTATATTATACTAAATTTACTTCTTTTCCATCTTTGTTCGTAGGTATACCTAGCCGCTGCCTTTTCCACATCACGCGCGCGCCCTCTCTAATTTGTTCGGAAATGTAATTCGACTTTCACTATACCAACTAAGAAAAAATCGCAAATATTGTTTAATTCAACATGGTTGGAAGTAGAATGTGCAAAATGTTGGATATGGAATGTATGAAATTAGACTAAACTTAATATTTGGAATGGCCAAGACAAAGAAGACTGTTTTATTGGTATAAAGTTTTTAATTTTTACCTATTTCTTTAACAAAGATTTGTAATGAAAAAATTAATCCATATTTTAGTGATTAAACGTCTTTAACGAAGTTCACAATACAAATATTTTTCAATTCATTATCTTAGACGCTATCAAAAATTCGATTAAATGAACTATTTGTAATCTGGAAAACAATCTGTCCTATTTTTATAGCTAAAAATTAGTCAACAATTGTTTCTTATAGTTCAAGATTGTAAATATCGTAGTAGACGTAAGACGCATACAAAAATTACGTTAAATTTAATAATTTTAATACAAAATACAAGAAAAATAAATCTGAAATTAGTTTTTAATTAATTATAACCAAAAAACTAATCCATACTTAAGCTACCGTGTACATTATTTCTTTCATTACGTTAAATTGATCATGCTATTAAATTAAATTTAATATTTGTAATGCGAAAGACGTAAAATACAGGACAATTCAATCTGCATGTAGTTTTTAATTTGTACCTTTTATATGGATGTGTGTGTGTGTGTAGAGGATTTTATGGATGTGCATGTACGGTCGAAAAATTAATCCATATTTAAGCTAGAAACAATTTATACGGTTCAATAAAGTTTTAGAGTATAAAGCTTTGTTAGTTTTATAGCTTTAGTTAATAATGATTTATTGTGATTTCTTTCATCCCTTAATGTGAAAAAATCTACAACAATGAACGAGAATAAAAAAAGGAAAACGTAAAAATATGACGATATAAATTTTCAACAAATTTTATTTAAACAAAAATTATACGAATTGCTTTGCTTTAAATGCGCAAACATGAGAAGCGAAGAGAAAAACAAACAGCGCAACGAGCGCGCGCGCCGCGATGCATTGTGATAATTTCGTTTCGTGCGATTTATGGCGTATCAAGTCTTTATACTTTATAAATTTGCAAGATATTAAAGGTTATATTATTAAGGATTAATACCTAGCTAATATTGTTTGAGTACATTAAACCCGGCTAAATTATTTATTTATTATTAAAATTTGAAATACTATTCGTAGCAAGCAGCGTTCGAAAAGCTGATCACTAATTTAAGACTCCGGAAGGGATAAGCCGGTCATTAAAATGTTACATTTCTACATAGCCGGCATAAATTAATTCATACTCCCGTTAGTTTTTAGTTGATTTGTATATTTAGGTTTTGTAAATATGGCTTAGTATCCTATGCAAGTATATTTGCACTTAGATACAATTGTCAAAGTGACAACTGCTTGGAATAAACGTAAATCCCGGTATTTAAAAAAAAAAATGTTTTCTTTTGAGAAAAGTGTAACGTAAAATATCCCAAAAATTATGCAGTTGCAACCTTTAAAGACGACGCCCACAGCAATAAAATTGTGGCCGTATGACATAAAAATTACACAACCCCGTGAAGGTAGGCCAACATCAAAAGGAGACAAAAAGCCTAGCCTTGATGACACTGCACTATTAAGAGCAGAAAACCCTACAAAAGCGAAGAAACGAGATAAAAACAAGTCTTCTGTGTCGGTAAGAAAAGAGAAATTTCCGAAAGCCGCTATAATTTGGCCGTTTAGCAAGAAAAGACCACGCTCTGCGGACGAAAGTATACCTTTAAAAACAAAACTTGAAAAACCTTTTACACCTGAAAAATCTAAGAAAAAGGAAAAGTACCCAGACCTGCAGCCTTTGAAGATGACGCCTACTGCAATGAAACTGTGGCCGTATGACATCAAAATTACACAACCTCGTGAAGGTAGGCCAACATCAAAAAGAGACAAAAAGCCTAGCCTTGATGATACTGCACTATTAAAAGCCGAAAAACCTGCAAAAGCAACGAAACGGGATAAAAGCGAATCTGTGTCTGAAAGAAAAGAAAAAACTCCCAAAACCGTTAAAATATACCCGTTCACCAATTTGATTGTCTAACAGATATTGTTGTTGTTTTTATCTAACATTCTTTTGAATAAAGTGTAACGTATAAAACCCAAAAACTCTGAAATTATTTTGTAAAATGGGTTGCATAAATATGAATAAACTTGTTAATATAAATGAATGCGTTGATATTGGGCAGTGTTGTTGGGGAAAAAAGGCCTTGGACGCCTTCAATATCTTAACGCGTCCGTTATCATTTTCCTTTCTTCGTCTTGTGCGATGTGTTTAACGATTGCCCATAAATTTTATATGAAATCTAATAAAATGCGCGTTTACCGTAAAGTTGGTTCGGATAGGGTCCCAAGCTGACCATGAACATTCGACGTTTTGTGTAAAGATGTTAAACGGCAAAAAGTGCCAGTGGCGGTGCTAATGCGAATCCCCGGATGATCGTAAAAACGTTGTCGTCCGAAATCCGTGAAGGATTCGCCGTTGGGTACGGTCTCCGGAGAGCGGCCGAGCGAGTGAGCGAGCGAGAGAGCGAGGCGCCTTGCCTTGTGCGAAAGGATGGGCAGGCGGCGGACGACGACGTGCGAGAGGGAGCTGGGGCAAGGAGCGCGTGACGGCCATAACAAACCACTACATTGTTGCAGGATGCTCCTATACTAGGACTCTTATCGCATTTACAACACTCACCACTAAAAGGAGAGTAATACATAAAGTTGATTTTTTTCCTCTCCGCGCGCACTGTGTGTGTGTGTGTGTTCCCACTCACACATACATCCACATCCTCGCAGCGGAATGGGATACATATATAGCGCGGACCATATTAACAGCATAACATAAAAACGCCGTCGTTGTTTAACAAATTTCAGCTCTGTACATAAAAAAACGCCATCTTAGGACATTTCGTTTCTTCCGCAATCTAATTCCAAACTTACTCCAAACATATTTGGAAAATAAACTTTTTTTTATAAGAAAAGTAATTGTATGCAAACAATTATACATGGATGCAATTGGAGTTGTGTAGAATTTAACAAATTTCAGCAGTATCTTAAAACATTTTGCTTTTTCGCAATCGAATTAAAAATTTAATTCCAACATATTTCGAAAAAAAAAATGTTTTTATAAGAAATGTCTAGAATAATAAATAATTTCAAATAAAAAAGTACTTAAATATAAGATTTTTAAAATTTTTGTGTTTTTATCTTCAAATATATTTTGGAAATGATACCAATATGCAACCAATTACAAACAGATG
Source organism: Adinopsis sp. GC000173 (assembly GCA_030264715.1). Lineage (NCBI taxonomy): Eukaryota > Metazoa > Arthropoda > Insecta > Coleoptera > Staphylinidae > Adinopsis > Adinopsis sp. GC000173. Next base: position 7,944 of record JARJDW010011992.1, read on the forward strand.
CAATTGGAGTTATCTAGAACCTTACATATTTTTTTTAAAGTCAAAAAGAACATAAAAAGCTAGTTATATAAAACTAAGTCCTTGCTAATCTAATTTGGTTTATTAGAAATGCGCAATTAAAATTAGATTAAATGGATTCAAATAATGTGTGATATGCAACCAACTATACCTACAAGTAATTAGAGTTGTTTGAATTATTACACATTTTATAAGTCTTTCCCTTTCATAATTTGTTTTACTAGAAATGTGAAAAATAATTTGAGCATAAATGTTTTTCTGTTTGTTGTGTGTGTGCGTGCGAGTGTGTGAAAAGTCAGCTAATACTTAATAAGCGCGCGCGTTTGCCCTTTTATCAAAACAATGATTCTACTTATTGAGAGAATCGTGTAAACATTACGAAACGTTTGGAATAAATACTCATCATTGGTTCTGTTAGGATGGCTTTGGCAGGATGAGAATGCGTCCAAGTGGAAAGAAGAGACGAGTATATACATATATATAGTGGAAGTATAGAAGAGATGGAGGAAATGCGCGAGGGTTGCGTAATAGACGTCGGATGTTTGCGTTCGTTTCGCCGCCATCCATCCACATCCACATCCACATCCACACAGCTACACAGCCATACAGCCAGCCAGCCAGCCTGCCAGCGCGCATTTCTGCGTCTATAATAGTAGGAATATGAGGATTTCTCGAGTGCTATTAATAATAAAAGACTTATGCGCGCAACAATAATATTTAAACACAACATGGGAAATGTACGCGGCGGCGGAGACGTCGCACTTTCCATCCTACCATCCTGCCATCCACCCGCACCCCGCCCTCTCTTCTTCTTATTCTAAACTCTCTTCTTCAAATCCAACGACTCTATTAAATATTCTATTTTAAATGCGGCAACCTTTCTGTTTTGAAAGACATTCCAACTGCCTGCTCTCAATTTAACTCCGCAAATCGTCCCATCTTTTATTATATAACATTTCTCGTGAAAACAATGAGCATTCAACGACTAGTTGAAACAATGCGCAAATTTGCGTTTTAATGTGCGGGGGCTCTTATACATTGCGAGCAATTTACACCTCCCCATACTGTTTATCACCATCACAACTAACAGTTTTAAAACCGTACACAATATTCATATTATATTATATATGTATATATAGGTGAAATCTCGCAAAATTATCACCGCAACTTTATAGTTTCATAAACAAATGAATTTCAAACGTCTATTAATATTCATTCTCTTTTACAACATCAAGAATTTAAATTAAATTCCGTTCCAACTGTAAATTATTATTTCTATCAATACGCTGCTGCTTGCTGTTTGCTGCTTTCTGCGCCGACGACACATTTTACATAAAATTCTGCTACGATCAAGTATTAACGAATGCGGCATTACATTATCATATTATATGTAAGGTATTGATTACTTTTGTATATACAATAATTATTTTTCTTTCTTCAAGCCTTATTATACACCAATGCCATAATATTTTTATGTTAAAAGTTGCACCACGGGGCTTAAAATATTACAATTATGTTAACCATTTAGGTACAAAGTACATTTTATGATGGTAGTACTTCAACTTGTAAAATTTGAGAAGATGAGAAGAACCATTGGGATGCTAAAAGTAGCGCTTTTTCACATACGAGACTTAATAGTACGAGAATACTGATAACTATGTAGATATCTATGTACGAAATAGCCTTTTGGTCTCTAATCCTGTTTTAGACTGTCAAATTAGAGGTAGATATTAGATATACAATTTTATGTAAACAATGATGTCGAAAGTAAGACATTTTCATATACAGAACTAAAAAGTACGATGATGTCCTTTCCTAACTATTATCTATTATATAGAATTAATATTTATCATCATAATGTGTGTGAACACATATTACATAAAATTCTGCGTTCAAGTATTAACAAAATGCGGCATTACATTATCACATTATATGTAACGTATTGATTACTTTTGTATATACAATAATTTTTTTCGCTCTCTTGGAGCCTTATTATACACATCAATGCCATAATATTTAGTGCTCGGATATAAAAGCGTAATAAAGCTATTGTTGTGTAATAGCCACGGCTCCGTATATACGATATATAAGTATTATATCCTACCAGTAAAAATCTAACTAACTTTTATTAAAGCCCATATTTTCGTCTAATTATAATGTTGCCGCGCTGCGTAGTAGTAGTAATAATAATATAAACTGCATGTCTATTAATGATTTAGGCAACTCAATTCACTCAACCGAGTGACATAATTATGAAATTGTAGATTATATGTATAGTGAGGGTGTAGAAATGTAATAGGAGTAATATTTTTTGTGGAATAAACATTCACACTTGGTAGTACAAAAAGTATCAAGTAATTATTATTTATGTATTATCCACTAAGATGATGGCATTTTTATATAAGTCAAAACTAAATAAATATTTGATTACAGGTCATGATATTTTACATTCTTCTAAACCTAGAGGTAATATATTAATAATTTTTATGCAATATGTTAGTTACTAGTGTTTACACTTTCTGTTCTTAAGCCAAACTTAAAAAATATATTCATTACATATCCTATAGTTCAACGGTGGGCAACATTCAGCCTTCCTATTTTGAACAGTTTGCATTTATCTAACATATTTTTACACTTTCCGAACGATTTTTAAACGCTTTTTATTAAAATTTCTTACATATATGGATTTTCTAACAATATTTTTTCAAATATTGAGAAAATTTGCCGTAAAAAAGTAAAATTTGCATAAAAGTGTGGAATTTATACAAAAGATATGCAGATTTTGATATTTTTTAGATTTTCAGATTGATTTTCATGCGTTTTTCAACAAAAAGGCCAAAATTTGTTAATTATGACCCAGCTGTAAATTTAAGCTATCGTTTGACCGGCAATATCAAAAAGGTTGCCCATTCCTGGTACACATAGTTACTATAGAGATAAAACATAAAATTCTCTGTTTTCTCTTATAAATCTGTTAATACAAAGGCTCCAGTTTTTATGCTTAACAATATCGAATGAGGTAAGAAAACGTTATTACTAACCCCAACATTATTTGGAATAAAGCAGTTCAACTTTCTTGTTTCAATAATTACCATTATTACATGTAGCAATCGTATCATGAATTAAAAGTTTGACTACAAGTCATACTAGTTGTCACATCTCTTTAAATTTAGAGATATTATTACGTTACATCAGGAAATGAGAGATAAAACACTAATCACATTTAATTATCGAAATGGATATCTATTCGATAATAATTTTTAACATTATTTGTTTTTTTCCGTTACGTAATGCACGCTGTACAACAATTTTAATAATGTTTATTGAATTTTCCCATTAAAATAAATCAAAGAGGCAGCGATAGCGCGCGCGAGCGATAAAAATCAGTAAATTGATAGCCAATAAGATTTATATTATAACGAGAATGTATACGCTGGCTGTGTGTTTTTTATACGAATCTATCTCTCTGTGCATGTATGTGTGCTTGTATATGTGTGTGGATGTATACGTTCGAATTGATTATTCACTCGCTCCAGCAGCAGCGCAACGTTTCGCTCTTCTCCCGAAAACCAACCGTACGTTATTTTATCGTTTTCGTTTGGTGGTAATCTAATCATCCAACGATGTTGAAACAACGATAACGACTTAGCGTGTGGTGAAGGACATCTCATGGAAAACTATTCCATTTCAGACAGCGTTTCGGTGTCAGTGAAATGACATTCCATCTAGACAAATCTCGAAGATTTTCGTTACAAAAGCAGCTTACGCCGAGATTGGACGTCATTCAAAAAAATAAAGATTCATTCTATGCTTATCGTATATATTATGTATAGATATAACAAATTTTAGAAATTGCATGATATGTTGATACGTTGATGCCGTTGCACTCGCTACTACTACCCCACCCGCGCCCCCCTTATTCCTGTCTTGTTTATTTTATTTTTTTTGTCAGCGGCGCGTATAAACGAAAACGCAAGCGAGAGAAAAAAAACATTGTGTATAAGAATAGAGAATATATAAAGTTTGTTAGATGGTCCCGGATGAGTTTTAACACAAAGTAGGAAAGCTTAAGCGCCTCGAGGGATACTTCTCTCATTGGGAATGTGCTACAAAACACTCTTCGCTTGAACTTGAATCGAGCAGCAAGCGTACAGTTTAAAGTTTTTTCTTTCGCCTCTCTTCTCCTCACAAAGTAAATTTTATCGTTTCTGGTTTAATTGCATCACAAGGCAAATATTAATTATTAAATTATTAGCCGTGAATTACGCGATTACTTTGTCAACTTTTCATCATCCCTTCTTCTCTGTTGTCTAAATAATAGTAGAGTTTTTCAAAGTAATTAGCATAAGTAAACATTTTTACGTTTAAGGATTAAAGATGAATTTGGTGCATGAGAAATATTGATGGCGCTCATCTTTGAGACATAATTTTCAAAATCTAAGAAAATAAAATTGTGTAGTATAGTGAACTAGAAAAATAAAGCATTTTTGCCAGAATCGCTTTGTTCTATTTTTTATGTTTTTTTTTCACTGTTTTGAATCACCCTGCATCTGCTATATCTATTTTAGCCTCCCTATTTTGCATTCTTGCTGACAGATTATTTTGGGTTACAAAAATACTGCGCTTAGATGAACAAGCTACTCAAAATAGTTGAAAATTTAGAAAATAAATAATCGTTTCTGTTTTATTTCCATTATGACAAATATTTTTATTATTAGCCATAAAATACGTGGTTATTTTCTTAATTTTTCACCCCCTTTCTTTACTCTCATACAACAAGACACATTCTTCCAGGAGTGCAATGCCCATGAAAAAAAGTTTAGATATTATTTAAAGTTGTTAAACTATATGCGAAACATATTTGACTTTCTTGCCTTTACATAAACAAGCCATTCAAATATCCATTAATTATTAAATTATTACTAGTGAATTACCAACTTTTTTACCCTTCTTCTATCCTCTCATATTGAACAATAAGGCGTATTTTTCATGGCTGTCACCTAATATCGCAAAGGTGCAGGCCGCCCGTATAAAATTTTAAATTTTTATATGTTATATAACCGTAATTTAAAATTCATCTATGCATAAAAATTTTTAAAAGTAGTAAAAACAAGATTTTCCAGCGCGCGGCATTGAGCAAGCGGTGCGCATAAAATAGCAGTTAGACGACAACAGCTATAAATTGCAATGGCGCGCATATACACACACATACACACACAGCGAAAAAAGAAAGACAAAAGAGCATGGTTATTGATAGATGATTGCAATTTGTTGTCGGTAAAAAGTCATTGATATGCGCCAATTGCTCCGAACATATGCAAGCGGCTGTTTCACACACAGACACCCAATGTTGGATAAAAAAAAGCGCGCGCGCTGAAATTAAACGAACATTCTTTCAACGCGCAGAATTAAATTATTTTAATTTGATATAGAATAGTGTGCTGAAAATATCGCACAGGCAAAAAATTCCCTTTTT
>JARJDW010011995.1:0-21897 GCA_030264715.1 Adinopsis sp. GC000173
AAAAATTATTTACGCCAAAGCAAGCCACGAGCTTGTCATTCAAGATATTGACTTGATTCAAAAAAGAAATTAAAGTTAAATAACACCCCTAGGCTGGTAGATGAGAGTTTTTTGGAAAAAGGCCTTTTTGGCACCGAAATTAGAATATAAGAAATACACTATTTTGCGTCCATTTTCTACGTTCTAGTTTTGATTTCAAAAAGACTTTTTTTAGAAAAACGCTCACCTATCAGCCTGGGGGTGCTATTTAACTTTAATTACTTTTTTGAATCAAGTTAATATCTTTACTACTCAGCTCATGGCTTGCTTTAGACGCAAATACTTTTTCACATAAGGAACACATGTAACAGAGCGAGAGCGACGAACTCGGCATGAGTAGCCTTAAATATGAAATCTTACCTAAAACAATTCGTTTCCAATTTGATGGTGCAATATCTAAGTCGGCATAAGTAAGTAGTCTCTCTAAATAAACTAACGTAATGATAGCGCATTCTGCCGTCAGCTGGGCGGCGTTGAAAAGCGTGCGAACAAATTTGTAAATCTGTCGATGTTCCGGATTGTGTTTATCGTAATCATCACTCACACCATCCCTCGTCAAGGGGTGTAGCTTCTCATCGAATATATCAATTTGTCGTTCCGAGTCCCGATTCTTGATGTGGTAGTAGATGGCCAGGGCGACGCATTTTACAGTGTTTTTGAGATTAGGCTGCGATACGGTACTATCATCTAAGTAGATTGTCGAACACGAACTGCTCTTTTTTAATGGACGTGCATCGGCGATCTGATATTGGCTCTTGCGCCGTATCAGGCCGTTTTCGATGGCAACTTTTGAGCGTTCCATGAATATAGTGCGGACCATGGGGTCCTGCGATGGATCCGCGTCCCCATCATCCGCCTCACGTTCGCTGATGTGCTGCAAGTTGGAGACGGACGTTTCGCCGCCATGTAGGGTTTCATTTGTTACGTAAATTGGCACAGAAGCACCGCGATGGCTCGCTTGTGGACTCGAGTGGGAACAACAACTATTTTTGTTTCCCATTTTCTTACAATTTGTACTTTCTTAACATCATCATCTAAAACACATCGCTGCATTACTATTAACAGATCTATTGGTATGCTACTTACAATTTATTTGTATTTCCCAAAAGCATAGTGAATAATTTGTTTTGTAGAAGTCGTGCAAAAAATAATAATACTTTTATGTATACATAATTAAGAAATGCGCTAACTCGCTAATTCAATTTAGGATACATTCTACATTAATTGAAAACTTGTAAATAAAGTAATTTTATTAATAAAATTCTAATTCCATTTTCCTCTCACTAATGGACGTGTGACATTTTTTTGACACAACAAGCGGTGTTTTAAAGGTTTTTATCCCGACTGAAAACTGATCTTAGCGACATCTATGTTGCAACGCGTATGTTTGGTTGCATACATTCAAAGAAATTGTGTGCAGGCTATATGATAATGAATAATATACCAGATTTTCTAGAATTATTTAATGGATTAGTGTTAAAAAAAATTCATAATTGCATAAAACAAAAATTTTACAAAATTCCAGATGTTAGAAGGAAAATTAAAAATGTAATGATAAATGATAAAAACACGTAAAAGATGTTAAACCTTGCTACCTTCTTCGTTCGCCTTTTTGAGTTTTACGCTTTTCTTTCTTCTCCTCTCTGAGTTGTCGTTGTTTTTCCCTGCAATTGAATTTCAATTAGGTTTAACATTCGTATATTAATAAACTATTATTATAAGTATAGGAATGTGAAATAACAAACCTATCTTCTTTATCTTTCTCTTTTTTCTTTTGACTATCTATACGAGCTTGTTCACGTTTTTCCTTCTCGGCTTGCATTACAGTTAAAGCATTTGTGTTTTTCTGTAAATTGGCGGCTTGACTAGGTGCGTTATCTCCATCGTCCTCATCGTCAGTCATTTGACTATACTGTGATAATATGGCCTCTCGAATCTTCTTCTCTTCGGCAGTGTACTCCTTCTGTTTGGTCGTTTGCAAGCATTGCGTTTCTAAAATTTTGGCTAACTTTACATCGACGTCCTCCTGATCCATACGCTTCTTCTCATCAATTACGGAACGATTATTATACGTGGACCACATATTGAAGATCTCAGAACATAATTCGCTAATATTATCTTCCTAAAAATGTGTTTGCCTTTAAATATATTAGCATAAAGCAAGGCTGCTGCATTCCCTCACATTTTCTACGATTTCGGCAAGAATTCCCTGCAACGCCTCGGTCTTCTCATCGTTGGTCTCATCACTGTCTAGTATGCCGGTTATGTACGAACCAAAAACGCTCTCATCAGTATTTAAATCTTTTAATTTGTTTCCTAACCAATCTGAAAAACTCTCCAATGCAACCGCCATTATTACGTGTGCGCATGCTTGGTCTCAATTTTATTTATAAACATGCTCGAATAGTTCTAATGCGTCACTGTCACTCTTTAACGTTTAACCTACTAAATGTCAAACAACGATAATGTACATAATCCCGACGAAAAGTTTCCGTAGGGATAGAATTTATCCGATTTGCGAAAAAAAAATCTATATATTCTATAAATTAAAAGCGTTATATTTACATTGCCTAAAATAACATCACTAGATTTTCAGTGTATAAATATAACTTTTTTTTCGTTTCACAGATTATTGCGATCGTATATCTCGAATTTAAATAACTTATTCGATTTTATACACAAAAACAGCATTGATTTTGCCACCACATCAAAAATTTATGACATTCTCGTATTTATAACAATAATAAATATATTTGTTTATAAAATGATAAGATAAATATATATATATAAATAGTTGATTGGTTTTTTGGCATACAAAAATATTTTTATATAACATTTTTTTATTACAAAACAATTCCTTACTAAATGAAAATCTATGGAATAACGTATTTGCTCGAATATAAGACGGAAGAGGTTTCCATGAAATATTATTTCATTTACTGCTGTATGGCTAAAATGAGAAGATTGAAATTGTAATTACTGAATATATAGGTTTGTGCAGGAGATATCCATAGAGTTTTCCGTTAAATTTGATAGGAAAATATAAAATGATTTTTTTCATACAATGATGCAATATTGCTTAAATGTCATCCACAACCTCTTGCTTGTTTTTAGTCATAACTTCTAACGTAAGTTCCTTTCAAACCTTATTTTTACATTGTTTTGTCGTCTGAAGCATTCCTTAGATTGATTTTGCAAAAATGATAGTAAATTATGTAATACTATACAGCGTAACACACTATTTTTTATACCAATTAATATTTTGAATAAACATCTTATTTTATTTGCTTACAACTTACAAGACAAACTCTATACAACAAATTCAGACCCATTTAAACGCTAAAATAATGTAAAATAAGATTTGAAAGTTGGACGTTGTAATTAAATGCGGCCATGAAGTTTCGGCTATCATTCTGTGCCAGAATACACGCTATCAAATTAACAGAAAAAACTGCAAATATATTACACACAACTTATTTTATTTGCTAATATATAAAACCTTATTTTTCACCCCAAAAATTGAACCCAAAAAAGTAATTGATTGCTTTATATTCGTGCAAATACGGTAATTATTTCTCATACCAAATACCATTTGTAATGCATATTGAAATGAAAACATTATGATCGTTGCGTATTGCAATTAACAGTTATAATTAACAAAATAATTTATGATATGCTTGTTTTATTGACATGTTATCAGGTAGAAAATAAATAAATTAAAATTCAAGGAGCACTAATTTCGAAATATATACACTGGCAAATGCAAAAAATGCAATACGATTAAAAATTAAATTTATATTTTTAAATAGACAGTATTAACACAAAGATTTCCTATAAAATTAAACGGAAGATCTAGACTATTTTTTAGCAACCGCCATGACTAAGCCGAGAACAGCGCCGACAGCCAAAACTGCACCGCCTGTAATCGCCATTCCAACCAAACCTTCTTTTTCCATTTTTTTCTTAACAATTGTCTCTAGTGATAAAACTTGCTGGTTGCCAGGCTCGATCATCAAGAATGATGTGATATACTTGAGCGCTATTTTGTAATTTTTTAATCGCGCATTGCCAATTGCTAAATAATATAAATAATCTCTTTGTCCATCCGCATGTGATCTATATAATTCTTCTAATAATATTATTCCTTTCTTTATGTCAGCCGAATATTTACTTCGCACTAGACACCAAGCATACTCAAACTGTGCCTGCTTCGTCACATTATGTTTGTATAACTGGTCATGATAAATTTTTTCGTATTTCTGAAAATATAAATGCGCATTATTTCGATTATTATATGAGAAACATCTAGAAATTTTAACGAAAACATGTTGATGAGTGACTCATACATGGTGATAATTAATACTAAACAAATGCTTTGCCTAGGATGTGTATGAATGATTGTTAGTGAAGGGTTTAAGACCTAATAATGTAATAAGTGAAATGTAACAATACTTAAATACCCTTAAATCTTCTGAAGAAACAATTTCTGTCAGAATGTCGTCCATCTTTCACAACACGAATGATTTAGTTCGTGGTTAAACCATCAAATACGCAAAGTGTCTGTCTCACTCAGTTTTGACATAAAGAAAGAAATCTGCTGTCAAATGCATCGAGAGCGCCATCTCTGAGCGAGTAGTAATATTTTGAGCAATAGAAAGAAAGTACCCGTGCATGAACTTTCAATGTTTGAAATGAAAACGCAAATAGTTTATTAATTTATTATTTATTTGTAAATATGATGATTAAGACTTTAAGTTAATATGTACAAAAAACTATATATTAAATATTTACAAATGTAAAATGCACTTATTTTGTATTTTACACAAAAAATACAATATTTGTTTTTGTTTCATTCACACATTTTTCGCATTTTATTTTAATTTTTATTTGTTTCATATATAAATAACTGTGACTAGTTTTTTTTATGTATTGTATGCTTTGAATTGAAAAATATTTCACTAGACAAATGCTAAACAATAATTGAAAAATAAATACACTGGACATTTAGTTTGCGTTCAATTGCAAATTACAAAAAAGGAAATTAATAATATATATCATCTCTTTACAATCACAATCACACATAAAAATATCTTACAGGCGTCGCATCGGACGAAAAATCATATTACACAAGAGAAAAATGTAATGTTGTATATAGAGGAATGCAATCTTTTTTGATATTTCTTCATAAACTATCATTCACAATAAAAAATAATATAAACAAAATCAATAAATATTCATATATAATATCTAGATTTAGAATATATGTATATATACAAACATATTTATAAGAAATATTGCATATTGTATGTACAATGTAAAACGATTAAAATATCTTCAAACTATTTTTGAAAATATCGAATCGTACTTGCAGATGTATGTATAGAAATGACCACATATTGTTTGAATGCCAAATCACTTTTTTAGAATGATAGTTGACTGAAATAGTAGTAGCGATAGGAAAGATTTCATAAACCTATTATAATAATATTAATTTTGCATCATCACATTTACAACTATCATACTAAATGAACACACTATTGATCAGTCAATTTTTCGCAAAATGAACAAATAAAACATTGTTTTTTTAAATTTTTTCTATCATCTAAAAAATACTATATGCAGTCATTTTATATCACAATCTGTTTATAGTAACATTTCGTTCGTTAACATCAAACGTGTTTTCTTTAAAAATTTGTGTAGTAGTTACAATATCCTCTTCTATATTGAATCCATCAAGCCACCTCCTACATCATCATCATGGGTGTAAATGAAATGATGGAAAAAATGTGCTTATCGATGATGTAGTTGATGATGATGATGCGGTGATGCGGTGATGTAGGCTGTGAATTGCTTTGATTCATATAGAAGATTGATAGACGACAGCGAGAAAAATATACTTAGCAGCTACTGTACAGTCTCTACATTTCGTAAAAATCACATCATATTGGAATGGATTCATTCAATAATATATTTATATATAATATTTATTGCTCCGGGTAAAAGTCACACACAGAGATTCCAGTTAGTTGTGGTTCATGTTCATATTGTTGTTTGTTTCCACACTGTTTTTGTTCTTGTCGTGTTTCTTGATGCAAGTTTGTGGAACGAACAATATTATTAATGTTGCTGGTATATGTCTCTGTGATGATATCGCTGAAATCCGTTCCGATTTTCCGTATTAAGTGTGCGCAATGAATGCGCTCGACATGTATCTCCTGTTATATAAGTGAATCCAGTAACAGGAAGAGTGCCTCCTGCTCCACGAGGGGCCCTTGCAGCACGCCGCCCACCATCAACGCCATCAACACAAAATACTCCCGTAGGCGGCGCGCTTAGTTCTAGCTACAATTCCGTCACCGGTATCGGCTTGATGTGGTGCTGTTGAGCAGCACGCATGATGTACTCGTCGTCGGAGAAAGTCTTCTGGTATTCGTGCTCCTTCCTGCTGATGGCACGTTTATTCCATTTGTATTCTTTCAATGCCTCGCCAACGCGTTGACGATACCTGAATAGCAGCAATCCCAGGCCGCCGAGTAGGATGACTGCACTGACGCATAGCGTAACGAGGATTGCCTGCTGGCGTGGATCGCGAAACGAGCAGCCTAAGTCGTCGGCTGTTAAAGTCCGCAAAGCCTTCTCTCTAAGTTGGAGAGGCAGTGTGCACTGTACCGTCGTCAAATTCTTCATTGCCAACAAGTTTCCGAGCCATAATAATTGACAATCACAGTAAATGGGGTTATCAGTTAACTCCAATGATCTCAATTCATTCCACGATAACATCGATTCGGAGAACGTTGTGAACGCGTTCTCTCGCAATATTAAATGCCTCAAGTTGGGCAATCCCACTAAAGCTCCATCGTCGATTGTTTCAAGTTTTCTATTGCTCGAAAGAATGATCGTTTCAATGTTTAAATTATCGCCGAATGCGCCTTTCTCGATACGCTCGAGCATCGTTGCGCCGGTAATATCAAGCTTACGCAAGTTGCTTAAACTTCTAAATGAGTGCGCTTCGAGCACAATGAATTCGTTCTGACCGATCGTTAGCTCCTCGAGTCGCGTTAGGTGCGACATTTGTTTGGTGGGAATTTGACGCAATCGATTGTCGGTTAGATCGAGACTTCGCAATCCGTTTAAGCCCTTGAATGCGTTGTCGCTGATGTTTGAAAGGCCAGCGCCGCTCAAATTTAGTACGGATAGCTTTCCCAGACCAGCGAATGCATCGTCTGGTAAAACGGTAAAGTCATTGAGGCCGACGTGTAGTTCAGCGAGACTGCCCATTACCGAAAAGGATGGCGTAGGAACTCCGCTCAGTTGATTATCATCAAGATATAGCACCCGTAAAGCTACAAGTCCATCAAAAGCGAGCGCATCAATCTTGGATATCCTATTCTTGCCTAGATTCAGCTCCTCTAATTTCGGCAGGATGGAGAATAAGCCGCGAGGCAGCTCCTCCAAAAAGTTTTCGCGCAAATTTAAAACTGTCAACGATTTAAGTCCTTGGAAAGTTTTATTATTAACAGCCGACAATTTGTTTTTATTCAAATGCAGTTCCTGCAATTTCTCCTGATACTGGAAACTTTTCAACGGAATGCTCACTAAATGATTACTCGACAGGTCCACGTACTGCAAGTCTTTGTAGAATTGAAACGCCGCATCCACGGTCTTTATTTTATTGTTACGCAACACTAGCCGCTGTATGGCCGGGTTCAGCGTGATGGGCAGCACGTCGAGCTTGCTCTGTTCGCATTTCACCACAAACGTATCGTCGTTGCACTCACATCCTGTCGGACAGCCGAGCCCCAGCACCGGTTCGAGCAGCAGAACGCTCAGAAGTATCACACGCATCATCGTTGACCACTGAAACAAACAGAAAAAATAGAGATAAATAAATAAATAAATCAATTTGTGCTCGAATGCATTCTCTTCTTCGTCTATTCTATGCTACGATACGATATACGTATATATCTAACAAGACAATCTATTTCGAATAGAAAAATTGATGCATCGTGTCGTTTCGCTAGAACATGCAATTGCAAACGATGTTGGAAGTTATTGCGGAAAAGTCTGTTGGTGAAAAAGATTTATTGTGCGCTGCAATGCAATTGCACTTTAAATAATTTCTATATATCATTTATTGGATGAGAAACGTTACTTTCGTTGCTCCGTCGATTTATTTAGCCGCCCGGCTAACAAATATTATAATCTATTTGGCTGGAAAGCAGTAAAGTCAATGCGTTTAAACGCGCTGTTAAAATTAATAAAGCGGAAACGCTTGTTTAATAAAACTTTTAATTATTTCGATATCGTAAAATTTTTCGTATTTTTTTCTTCTTCTTCTTCCTGCTGCTTCTACTCTAACTTGATTAGAGTTTTAATTTGCATTCTAGCCTTGCCCCAAAAACTTTTCAAACTGAACGACGACGAATAAGAAACGACACATCCGGAAGAAATGCTAATTCCGAAGACCATTACAAATTTAATTTCTCTTACTATAACACTCATTTCATATAATATTTTTTGCTGTTTCACTAATGCAATGCATAAATTACGCAAAATTCTAAGCTGCTATGCGTTTTCATTATATACGTATGATATATCCGATTGTTTAGCGCGCAAATTTATATCAAAGCGCGTACATATATTGCAAAGTGGATCATAACTTATTTATTAATTAATTTTGAAACTTTCTTGCGCATGAAATAGTTTTGGAGGTTAGCGCGGCGTGGTAAGAATTGTTAATAACTTTTCTCGTCGGCTGGCTGGCTGGCAGAAAAGAGAAGAGAAGCGAGAAAAAAAAAGTGGGACAGGAATGTCGTGCTGATAGTGATTGAACACGAATCACGTCGTTAATTTTCCGTCAACTTACAATCGCAATCATGCGCAAAATGGCTTTTTAATTGATTCGTATATATAAAAATCCTTTTATCACGTGGATTGGGAGGATAGTTTTGCTGCTGCCCTTTTTTTTGTTATTTCGCATTCGAATTGTGACGAGGGACACATTCAAAATGGTATTAAACGCCTCGGGATGAGCGTGGAGAAAAATAATAGCGGAGATGCGTGGGGTCTCGACACAATCATCGTGGCGGACTTGTAAGCTGCTTACCGGCCCGTTGGGGGACATTACACAGATTGCTGCGGGGTGGAAGTGCCGCCCCCCAAACATACACACACATATACACACAAAAACATCGCCAACTATCCTGGAATTATAATGTGCGGAGAACACAGAGAGAAAATGTAAAATCATAAAAAACAATTGCACACGCAGCGAGCGGCAGGCAGCGGCAACTAAATAAAAATTCAATTCGATTTCAAAGGCGCATAAAAAGCGAAACGCGCGCAAAACAAAAACGCGAAACAGCACACGCACCCAAAGGAAGTTGTTGCCGGCGGTGTGGGAGAGAGAGTGCGGCTGCGGGGCTCCAGCACCGGCGACGAAACGAGGGCGAAATTTATTTTTATTTTTATAGCGTGAAATATTTACATATAATAATGATGATGAACGCATTAGGGATGACATTCTCAATGCTAAAACAACTTTAATACGACTTTTATTGCGCCCGGGTAAGATGATGAGGGCGCGCATATACAATAAAAAGCAACGCGGCCCACCCGCACACGAAATTGTAATGCTCGCTCAAATGCTAAATGTTTCATGTTACAAAATATCTCAATTATCAAATTATCAACAACATCTTGGGAAAGAAATGGTTAATCAGTATATTTGTACCAACCAGCACAACACACAATTTATTCGTGAGCGTGTGCATGCAGCACACAGGAAGCGAAAACAACCGCGTTTTTTTTTTATTTTTGATAAATGCAAGCAAAATATTTGCAACAAATGCTAAATAGTTTGCATCACAATGAAGTCGAACCGAGCGCGAGGAGCAGCGACCGACCTTTTTTTCTCCTCCACTCTCTTCCTCGGCGAGCGAGCGCGCTGTTCTAGACAAAGGGAAAATGATGTAAATTGGCTAGAAAGAAAAGGCCACTCGCAGCAGCCCCCGACACATACACGATGTTGTTCTGAAAGTAAAATACATCAACGAGGGAAATCTAGCGACGCCTCAAGCGGCTCGAAAATATGAATACCTTATGTATACCGTACGCGAGCGGAGAGCGCACGCAAAAACCGCACCGCATCGCATCGCACCATACACACGGATTTTTTTCTCTCGTCCGTACCTCTACAACACACATACACATGCACACACATACAAGCAAGCAAGCGCGTTTTTGCGTTTCCCACACACAAGGTTTTTACGAGCCGTACGTGCGTTGCTACAATTTATTAGAAGAAAATTTTTATCAGCATCTGGATGTTGTTGTTCGGTGGTGGGAATTGTGCGCATTTCCACATTATTTTAATAATAAACAATTTGTTCAGACTTTCATCAATTTGTTGTTATCCAAGGCTGTGATTTTCGTCGAGAGGGTTACAAACATAACTTTAGGAGTAGTAGAAATATAAAAATATCAAATTTTTAAAATTAAGAATGCTTTTATGTAATTTAGTAAAATAATATGTTTCTCCTTTGTACTTATAAAGGGCAAAAAGTAATCGCAAACCAAACATTTTGAGTGTCACTGATCTAAGGTGTAAGCATTGAGATGTTTGAAACCAAAAAATACTTTAAAAATAAGTAGTTTTATTTTATGCACATTTCCACATCATTTTAATAATCAATTTGTTCAGACTTTAATCAATTAGTTGTTTTGTTGGTGGCATTTACGTAATTTAAATTATTGTGGACAACGCCGCCGTTTCGTATGGTGGCACGATTAGCATTACCATGTTCTTTAATATTTAAATCGTGCGCTTTTTTTCACAAGAATACTAATGCAGCTAGCTACTAGTTGCATAATTGATTCGGTTTAATTATTTACAGGCACACATACCTGCACTGATTCTAAATAAATAAATTTTATTAGATGTAGATAATTATATAAAGGAAGCGTAAGGTTGTAATATATATATATTACGATTGCAATTATCATCGTAATTGTTTCCATTTGCAATGTAAAAATGGTAAGTAAGTAAGTAGTAAGTAGAATTTGCTGCAGGATGACTTATAAGTATAGTTTGTATAATAATTTGACATTGAAGTTACGCATTAATGTCATATTATTATTCCCACAAACAGCATAAAAATAATTATATTTAAGAATGATTTCATGTGATAAACTGGAATTGAACAATGTAAAACATATATTTATATTATATAATAAAAAGTTAACTAATTAATAATGTGTAATGTAATATATGGGTTTCAAATTTCTAATGTTTGCTGGGATTATATCTTTTAATAAATGTGATCCTAAATAATTAAAAAATATAGGTTAGATATTGTAGTCTGGCTTATACTTTTTAGATTCTTTACAATTTTTTGCAATAATAAAAGGATAACACTAATAATAATCTTAAATTTGGTTTGCAAAAGTTTATATTTATTAATAAATGTGATATTTTCACAGAAATTGACTCTCCCTAATGTTTAGTAAAAAATATCAATAAAAAATTTATTATTTCAAATGAATATGTTAAAAATCGTAGCTTGGCTTACACATTTTTTGTAATAGCAAAAAGGCAACACCAGTAATAAATCACTTTCAAGAGGATTTGTTGCGTTTGTAAGAAAAAATGTAAGCAATCAGACAATTAAAACTAAAGATATTTATAAAAATCAAACAACAGCATGAAAAGTAAATAAATTTTGAATTTAAAATATACATTATACTGCAAATCTTTTCATTTTTCAATAATTTCTAAGAAATATTATAATATTCTTGTGTTAATAAATAACTAATTGTATAAAATGAATCAATAAAAACTATTGTGTAGATAAAAAATCGCAGTTTAGCTTACACTTTTTCATCTTTTTTAAATTTTATTTCATGTAGAAGCAAAAAGAGACAACACTAATAATAAATTACATTCAAAATAAATTGCTGAGTTTGTAAGAAACATGTAAGCAATCAGACAATCATTTTATATAAAAAAAAGAAATTTATAAAAATCAAACATTGTTAGTATGAAAGAAAAAAAATTGATAAAAATCAAGAAAGTTTGCTATGGCATAAAAAGTAAATCTCTTGCAATGGTCGAATTTGTGACGAATTGCAGCTGGTAAAATTCTTAAATTATCATACAAATTTAACGCCCGCGACTATAAACGAACTTATTGCGCTCACCCTATATACACATTAAGCGCCAAGATTAGATTTGTATAGAAGCAAAAATTGTTATTAGAATTTCAAATCCGCTTAATTGGTTTTTTTAA
This sequence comes from Adinopsis sp. GC000173, assembly GCA_030264715.1. Classification (NCBI taxonomy): domain Eukaryota; kingdom Metazoa; phylum Arthropoda; class Insecta; order Coleoptera; family Staphylinidae; genus Adinopsis; species Adinopsis sp. GC000173. The sequence continues at coordinate 12,327 of JARJDW010011995.1, forward strand.
AAGTCAATTGTTGGACCCTCATGCATTTAATTACATTTAGAACATTGTGCTGGTAATTGAGAAGAGGAGAGAAGAGTGGAGCGAGTGTGTGTGCATGCGATGAGTTACAATCTCAGGCTTAACAATTAATCCACGACTTTATGACTAGCAACAACGCGCGCTGCTCACTCGACATATGAGCGAGAGAATATTACTGGCTGCTTGCTGCATTCCACCAACATCGAAGAAGATGCTCCTCTTTTTTCACGTACGTATTTTAACCGGATACCAGAAATAATTACTGTGTGCACGACCTTAGTCATCATCTCGTAACGGAAACAATCGAGCGTCGACTCCGAAATGAATAGCCGTCGATGCAATGTCGTAATTTACCATTAAGGGATACTCAATGTCTGTGTGTTATGTGTACATGCGAGCGATAACCATCTGTGGAAGAATCGTACACCCTATACAAATGTGGGGTCGCGGACCCTCGCCACGCATCCATCACCCCCCAGACGCATTATACGCAAGTAACCCCACTATGCCGCCCGCCGCCGTCGATATTTTACGCGCAAATGTATCGCCTCGAACACTAATTTACAAAATATTATGACGAATTTAAGCGTGTGAGAGGTGGTATGGATGGGATTTCATGCCGGATAAGTGCGCACAATGCGATTCAATGAGCAGCTTTGCAAAAATGCAACTGACTATATCGATTTTGCGCTCAACGACGATACAGCATCCTAGTAGCTAGCGAAAACTTCAATCAAAAATTAGGCAAAGCTAATTTCAATCACTTTCGATTTTCTGCTTCAAGTCTCGGCTAGAATTTATCACTCTATGTTAATTTATCACAGTTTAAATAGTTTAATCGCATCTAGGATTAGACGCGACGTGCTTCTAAATTACTGATTAAATATTAGATTAAAAATTCCTAAAAAAAATGCATTCAAAACCAGTGAAATTTTACGTTCATTTTTACTTTGTGTAAAAATATTTTACAAAAATGTGATTTTTTTTATTAAATTAAAAATATTTAGTATTTATAACATTATGTGGTAAAATAATTTATTTTTAAAATATCAACGCCACTTGAAGTGCAAAAAGGTGTGCAAACAAAACATTTTGAGTGTCACTGATCTAAGGCAAGCATTGATATGTTGAAACATAAAAAACATAATTTGTTGTTGTTATTGAGCTGTCAATGGCGTTAGAATGATCACTTTGCATTACTCAAATCCATACATATAATAATAACTGTTTTTTATATATAGCTTTAACTCTTATTTGTTGTAATTAAAATGCCGCAACGATTACACAAAACGTGTACAAACTTCACACATCGTTGGCGTTTCTACGCATGAAAACGGATCTACTCTATTTGAAAACACACAACACAACAAAAAAATAAAAATAAAAACAAGTTAGCTACCGATTGGGAAATTAGCAGTATACACCGCAGACACTATCGATTCGATGTGTGCAATATTTTGTCCAATTAAGTTTAAAACGTCGATTAATTGTTTAATAACTTTATCGGCAATTAAAGCGATCTGCAATAAATAGTTATGCTGTAATTAGCAATTATAAGAAACATTCCACCAGCCAGTCTTTTTATAATGATTGCGCTAATAAAATAATTATTATTTATTTTGATTTATCTTGAAAGAAGACATAACGTTATGTTATAGTTTAGCTACTTTTTGGAATGACATAAAATTTACTGTTAGCAATAATTCTGATTAAAAAACAAATTTTATTTGTTGTTTTAATGGGCCATTTTAATTTCTCGTTATAAATTTTCATCATCGTATTGATTTGACCATCATCATTTTCAAATCATAAAAATTTTATTATACGAGTGTAATATAATTTTAGACTTGAAAATTCCTTCCAATTTTCGAATGTTAATTACAATCAACGTATTTGCGATAGCATCGCGATGGAAAAAGTTTTCTTCCATCGAATTGACGTGTGAAAACGCAACAAACTTTAAATTTAAATAGTTATGCGCTAGTGCAGTAGTAGTAGGTATTATGAAATTTAAATTAAATGAAGAATTTGGAGAATTTTACCGTGCGGCACTAAAAAATCAAATCATTTTCAAACTTTATTGCACTATAGTACAATAAAACCAAATTTATTTACAGGTGTGTATGAAGTTAAAAGCTTTTTATCAATTATTTTAAATATTTTCAATATTCGTATACAGAAGAAGTAGAGACAACATTTTTAGTACCTAAATACATTTTCTACTCTTTAATTACTCTAGTTTTGGTATTGTTTGTCAATTTTTGATGTTTTCTATTCGTTCAGAAGATTTAGGCACAAAATTTCCATGTAATGTTGCTTTTATTGAGTTTTCTATGGGACAATCTTCAGATACTTGCGTATACCAGATCGTAATTACTCTGTTTTGCTACCTTTTATCAATTTTAAATATTTTCTATTTGTACTAGACACAAATATCTCCATGTGATATCATTTTGAGTTTAATTTTCAAACTTTCTTATGTGACGATCTTCATCTGTTTGTGTAATTGCTCTGTTTTGGTACATTAAAACGCTAATCAAAACCGGCTCTCTTCTCTACCATGGCGGGCTAGAAATCTTTAAGACAATTATTAATTTGACACCATAAATAGTCACGCAACGCGATCGGGAAAGGAAATCGTCGTCATGTAGTAGCCGGCCAGCCAGCCAGCGACAACTTTTATCATCATCATCATCCTCGTTTCATTCATTTTGCGCCATACATATAATACACACATACCGAACAACTTTCTTGCACTGTTTTTACTTCATTTTATTGTTACAACTTGCTGAACCCGTTTCTCGCTCGCTTACAGGCGCGCATCGTTCGCATTAATTAATTCCTTAGATCGCCACATGTAGATCAACACAAAACAACACAACAGCGGCAACAGCAATTTTTTTTTGTATTCTTATTGTTGTTATTCAACAATAGAAATGGCTTGCGCTTAATTAACACGCCGAAGTTTTTCGATGGGGTGGCGGCGCAAAAATAAGATATTTATGTGCGGTGACGAGCACTGTGTGTGTGTGTGTGTGTCGACCTCTTGCACTCAACGATAAGATAACCATAAATACACGCATTTATGCCAAATGTCGAAAATAAATGGATTTATATCTGCCATTTACTTTATTTATAGTTGGCTTTTGTACACACCCATCCGGGATTCCAAACAGTATAGCATACTACATACACTATACACTCGATTCGAATTGAGCGAGACGAATACTTGCCGCGTTGTTGAGAGTCACTTTTTACTGCCATCGAGTGTAATAATAGATTTTTGCAAATCGTCGCGACGGATGAATGAAAAAATTATCGTTTCGAAGAGGGGTGGTGAGGTTTTTCGAGGGTTGAACGATAAATCGAGGAGAGGGCATCATTAACGATAATGATTGAAAGTCATAAAGCACAAGCAGCGCATGCAAATAAAAAATATTGAATTTAACAAAATATTTTTGGTAAAAAATTCTTTTTTTACGTTCTTTACTTTCTACTATTCAATTTCCAATGGAGCGTTTTAGAATTTTTATGCTTTTTAAGGCGAGAACACCGAAAATCGCATAAAAATCGCGCAATAACCCAAAATATTTCTTCGTTCGTTCGTTCTTGTTGCTTGAAAAAGCATTCTTTCTCCAAGAAAAAGTTTTACGGTCAATTTTAAAGCGATTTTCGATGTTAAATCTAGAAGCTAAAAATCGAATAAATCACAAAAAGTGTCGTTGAAAGTCGTGTGGTTTTGTTATGTATTTATTTGCTTTGAAAGTAACAATTATTGTACCAAAAAAAGATTAACCCAAACACGTAGAGTGCTAGTTTTTTTGTTTTCCAACTTAAAACTGTGTGTTTGTGGAATTTTCAGCCTTTAAACCTTTGTCTACATGCTAATTCTTCGGTGAAGTGCATCTCTCTGTTGGCAAAATTTAAGCCATCGCCTGTTTAGTTTATGTGCGGCGAGGAAAAATGCAATTTTGATTGTCGTTGAAAATCGTGTGATTTTCTTATATTTATTTGCTTTGAAAGTCAAAATTATTGTACCAAAAAAAATTAACCCAAACACCTAGTCTATATAGAAGCTAGTTTTTTTTAGCAACAACAATATTTTGTTTTTCCAAGTTAAAACTGTTTGTTTGTGAAATTTTTAGCCTTTAAACCTTTGTCTACATGCTAATTCTTCTTGGCAAAATTTAAGCCATCGCTTGTTTAGTTTATGTGCGGCGCGGAAAAATGCAATTTTGATTGTCGTCGCCGTCGCCGTCGTAAAAGGTTACATGCATACAAAGAAAGATTTATCAACGTTAGAAATGGCTTTTCTAATAATGGAAACGATTAATTAAATGGAATCTTGTTGCGAAAGGTCAGTGAGTGAGCATAGCATGCAAAAGTGCACGCCGCTTTTTTTTTATCCAACCCATCCATCCATCCTAATAAATTTTCCCTCGCCTGCATCATTTTAATATACATAAATATATATATATAGGTCAAGTCGATGTTGTGTTGCCAACTTGACAATAAGTTTAATTAAGACTTTTTTTGTTGTTTCTGCTCGTTCTGTTCGTCGTGCTGTGCAAGTTCTTAATAAACTAGATAGTTTCAGTGTATGTGGTTGCATACATTATGATTTTCAATTGTTCTAATTGTGCAGGAGAGCGGCAACCGGCAAACTTCCTTTAAAGTTGAAAATTTACGTATGGAAATTATATCGCACCAAAAATATGTCCGTGTGTGTGTAATTTTCAAGTGTGGCAAAATGATAGGATTGCTGCTGCTTGGAGAAGAGCGCAGCAGCATAACTTTCGAGAGTTTCGGTGCGTTTACATTTTTTTCTTCTTCCACGCCGACACAAATTTGTTTATTATTAAAAAATTCTTAAAATGCATAATGTACAAAAGTATGTTGAATGTTGTGTTGCCACTTTTCCCATCCACGAAGGAATTTTTATACAATTTCAAACATTTTCTATTAACATACATTTTGGGAGTTTTATTAAAAAATAACCCAGAGCCAGTTTTATTTTTACGTATTTTATTTATTTTTCTCCGGCTAGGATATTCCACTACTTGCTACGAAATGTTCGTTGCGGTATATTTTATTTCTTTATTCGTTCTTCTTCTATCAAAGATTTATGAAACTATCAAGTTTTTTAAGCATGTGGATAAATACTTTTCGTCATCTTTTTTACTCTATAGGGAGTGCTTTATATCAGTTGCAAAAATAAACCTTATAAAAACATAAATACTCTGCAGCAGCATTATCTGGAGAGAGAGAGAGAAATGAACATATAATTTTGCAATTTATATACGCAGATAGCGACTCTTTTCCCTTTTCGTGTTTTTTTCTGCAGGTTTCTAATAATTATAACGCAATTATTTTTAATTAAACATGTACGAAAATACAAATTTTTATACATATCTATATAGGTAATAATAATAATTAAATTAAGTAAGCTACCAAAGCATATTAATTAAGACATATGTGAACTACTTTCATTAAAAACATGCTCATCGCCGTTAAAATTTCGGATGAAACTTAACGTGGTGTTCTTTATTGGCACAATTTATAAAATGTACGACAATTATTATTATGTTGGCGTAAATTTAATTAGCCGAGGCAAAGTTTTCTAATTTGTTGAAAGGACACCAAAGTGTGTGTGCTCAATTTATTATTATCGTATTTTCCATTTACGCAAAAGCAAAAATAAAAATGTTAAAATAAACATTTAAAACATATTGACCTAAGTACATTTTCTGATGTTTTCATGTAAATAAACAAAGCATAAAAAATAAGCAATGTACAGTGAAAGATTTTGGCAACTAAATAATTGCCGATTTCAGTTATAGATGCTTTTCACTACCATTTTTAAGATATCCGTAAATGTTATAATCTTCTTTTTCTTATATATGTTAGCTGTCATCCTAATTTAGCTATATAAGTTCATTGCGTAGATATTTTCTCAGTGTTTTTTTACCTCAGCATTAATATGGAGTGCAAAAACGAAAATTTTCGCTATATTTTTCTTTATGATTTCTGTAAAGGAAAGAACGCAGTGCAAGCAGCCAAAAAGTTACGTAACGTGTATGGTGATGAAGTCCTTACAGAAAGATAATGCCAAAATTGGTTTAAAAATTCTGTTTTGGAAAATTTTCTCTTAAAGATGACCAGTTGAGCTTAACGAGGATGAAATCAAAACCATCATCAGAAAGATAACAAAAAACCATCGAAAAAATTGCAAAATACTTAATAGATTAAATTTTTTCCCATTTAAAACAAAAACTCTCTTATTTCATTGAACAAATCGGCAATTACTTAGTTGCCAACCCGATAATAATGATTTATCTGCATTTATAAAGCGATGTTGATGGAAGCAATTGATTAATAAAACGAAATCATGCAACACAACATTACAATAGATTTTATTACGTTAATTAACTGATTAGGCGCATTTTTCCTCGCCTCGCGCACATTTTCCAACCTGGCAATTTTTTTAATCTTATCGCGCGCCGTTTTGACGCAGCAGCAAACAGCCAGGCTAACAATGCTTGTTTAATGCACTTTCCGGTTATTGCCATGCCATCGCCGAAGAACAATACAATCCACTGAGAAATGTTGTTTTATATAATATAAAATTTTATTGTTCTAAGCGCGCAAAACTCTTAAGTATGGTATAGGTCAAAGTAATTAACATATTTTGCCGTGAGAAATTCATTAGCTTTTAGGAAGCAGCAGCAACAGCACAGCACAGCACAACACAACGGCAGCATTATAATCGGCAAGCAACTTAAATGTATTAAATATGATATAAAATTTACAGTTAGTGCACTTTATTTTCAAATCAACACACTATGTAGTACTGTGTTTGTGAATAGAATAGCTAGAATAGAATATAGAAACAGAAACAGAAATGTAAAGTTCAACGTTGTCAGGCTAAAGCAGTTAAAACATCTAACAATAGTAAATTTTCCAAAAAATTAACACACTTTAGTGTCGTCGCATTCAAAAACGTTAGTAGTTTAGCTTATTTAGATGAAAACAATGTTACTTTTAATAAATTTTAATTAAATTCAACAATGCTTCTAAAAACTTTTCTATATAATTGCATAATATTGTTAATTAACATTGGTAATGTATCTCATTCAACATTTTGATACTTCTAACTTATTTAGATAAAAAACGAATAAAAAAATCAAGGCTTTTGTTGATAATTTCCATAAATTTTTATTATTGTCTAATATTGTCACAATTTTATTGCTGTATGATTTATATATTCAAAATAAGCTTTTAATTAAGATAATAAAAGTAGAAAATAGTAAATTTACTGAAGAATTAACACATTACCAGTGTGTCAAATAAGATTCACAATGAATGTCGCTTTTGTTTAATTTTAAGCGCTCTCAAAAATAAACTTTTACAATTTCACAATTTTATTGCAAAAATGATTAATAGATAATAAAGATCTTTTTATTAAACTAATAAATATATAGCAAAAGTATATTAATCAAAATATTCTATTCAAAAATTTAATAATTTTTGAAATGGATTAAATAAAATTCGCAATAAATACCGCATTTATTGAATTTTAATCCCGATCAACAATCATTTCCACAAACTTTTGTAAATGCATAATATTTCCAGAATTTGTTAATTAAATCATTATTAAATAATATAAATCATTATCATTAAAATAATTAAATAATCATTATTAAATAATATAAAGCTTTTTATTAAAATAATAAATATTGGAAAAATTTAATAATAATTTTAATAGTAAAGCTTATTTAGATAAAAAGTAATAAAGTTAAATATTCAAAATCAATGCCTCTTTTGTTGAATTTTAATCACACTCAATTTGTCAACAATAATTTCCACCCAAAACTTTTATAATTGCCCCATATTTTGTCAACTTTATTACCATATGATTAATAAATAGGGAAAAGCGCGTTTTATTAAGATAATAAATATCGAAAATATTCGAAACGTTTACATTTTTATTCCATCGATAATTAATTTTATCTTTATTGTTGCGATAAAAATAATCCTATATGAAAAACGGTTTCAGCTCGCACATAAACATTCAAATTTTCAGTATTTTATGTATTGTTTAATTGAAGACAGACAAAGAAAATGAATGCCTTAACAGAAATAATTTCAAATTATGCTGTAACCTATAATTATTGTCTTAAATGTGATGTTTTATGTTTCTTTATTCTGCTCCCACTTTCTCAAAAGTATTTTTATTGTTTGAATGGAAATAGTTTAGTCAAAAATTACAGTAGTATCTTTAAAAATCCAGGCAAACACAAGTTTTTGGTACGTTTTTCTCAAAAAATTACTTTTTATAAAATATTTTCCCTCTACCCTCCAAAAAAGGAAATGGACGACTTAAATTTAGTAGATTTTCACAATGCATCAAAATACAGCTGGTCTGAAAGTTTGTCGAAATTAAAATCTTTATTTCTATGAGCAAAAATCAGAATCAACTAAATTTTAATATGATTTTTTCAAGAAATGATATTTTTTACCTTTAACCTCAAGTTTCGGCTTGTTTGGAATTCTTTCAAAATTATAAACTCTATTTCTATGTTTACACATTGTGTAGGCACGAGAACTCTTCATATTTTATCCAAAAAATTAATATTTTTTCAATGCCCTATCCCTAAATTTGACAACCATTACAAAAACGCTTGCTCCCATTGTTCCTCCTTTTTTTCACAATAAATCTTATTTCGTGGTGATTTCGCAATTAGTTGTCACATTAAGCGCGCCGAATTGAATTCCGACTAAATCCCATCCTGTGCACAAAGGCACATCCAGAAAAAAAGCACAATTTCCTCCTCCCATCCCCCCGCGCTACCACCACCGACCGGCACTTTCTTGCTTGAAATAATCATAACTACACGTGCGTGCATAACAGGCACATGTATTACTCGCACGCACGTTTTTTCTCCACTCTTCGCCTTCGTCTCGTTGAGTTGAGCAAAGTCCGACAAAGGTGGTAGGATAAAAAAAAATACCATGTTAATTTACCACCTCATGCAATCTGATCCATTAATTACGCGCGTGAGCAAAAAATTACGTAATCGAAAAAAATCGAATTTTCCTAGTTATAATCGTGCTAAATACGCCCAATTCGGATTTTAAGTATGTTTACATTTGCTTCGATGGCGAGATAATTAGTTTTGTAAACTTTTCGATTCTAATTGCTTTGTTGATTGCGCTGGTGAAGAAGCAGCAGCAGCAGCAAGTTTGCGTTTTACAACAATCGGACCGCGCCGCCACCGCTCTTTTTTGCCACGTTGTGCACATTCAGGAAATTCGTGTTTTATAGCACGTAAACTGCACTTTATTTAAACTCTCCGCGCTCCATTATAGATTTATGAAACTATTAAAACGCATGCGAATAAATATTTCGGCCGCCGGCTGCTGCTGACCCACAAAGTCCCACTCATCCACAACACAACACAAGAATTTCGCTCGGCTGGGCTCTCTCGTTGTTGCTGCTATAATTCCTATTAAAATTTAAATCAGCTAATATTTTATACACGCGCATTTTTTT